>CM053031.1:25743162-25970662 GCA_028564925.1 Lithobates sylvaticus
TCACTGTATTAGTGTCACTGGTCCCCAAAATGTGTCTGTGTCTGAATGTCCGCCGCAATAGTGCAGTCCTGCTATAAGTCGATCGCCGCCATTACTAGTGAAATAAATAAATAAAAATATTCCATAGTTTTTATAGATGCTTTTTTGCGCAAAGCAATCAATTTTATACCAAAAATATGTAGCAGAATACATATTGGCCTAAATTTATGAAGAAATTAGATTTTTCAATTTTTTTTTATTGGAAATGTTTTATAGTAGAAATGAAAAAATACTGGATTTTTTTTGTTTATAGTGCAAAGAATAAAAAACAAAAAAGACATTCAATTTTATTTGGGTACAGCATCGCGTGGCTGCGCAATTGTCAGTTAAAGTAACGCAGTGCCGTAAACCTGCCAGAGGTCAAGTGGTTAAAGTGAACCCGTACTTGCATTTGCAGGACAAACTAATAGGTTCACTTGGACAGTCACCCAGATGTGAATACCTACCTTTTCTTGCTTACCCCCCCCCCCCAAACCCCTTTGGCTGCAGGACAGAAGAAATAAAAAAAAATAACACCAAGTTCTTAATGAGTTATTCCCACTCTTATGTGACAATACTGAGCCCAGCACCAGCACTCTTGTATAGACTGTGCCTGGGCACACCCTAATACCCCCATGCGGTGCAGATTCCCCTCTGCCTTCTGGGCCCCCCATGTCACTCCCCTCTTACCCCAGCAGCGCTGTCGGCCTCCCTCCTCTTTCACTGGCTGCTGCGGCAGTATGGAGAGTGGGTAAAGGGGCCGGTAAATATGTGATTTATAGGCCCCTTCCTTTTTCTGAATAAACAGTGAGTGATGATGGGGGGGGGGGGGCGGCCTTCTGCTAATGTCGTGTTTGGTGAGCACTGATTCTGAGCATGCCTGTTTGTACTTTGGTCTTTTGTGTGACGGACTTGACTTGTGACGATACGAAAATCTGGCAACAGACTTTCGCCGACAATTTACTAGCCTACCATCCAACATTTGTTGGAAAGTTGGACAACAATTGTCTGATGGAGTGTACTAATGGTCGAATTTTAGGCCGACAGTCTGTCATCACACAATTCCCTGCCAAAAATCTGATCATGTGTACGAGGCTTAAAGTGGAAGTAAACCCTTCCAAATGACTTTGGCCTACAGGTAAGCCTAGATTAAGGCTTACCTGTAGGTCCAATAAATATCTCCTAAACCTACATGGTTTAGGAGATATTTAGCGATGAAAAGGGGTGTGCACTGAGTATGCCGCTCTCACGGCAATATGCCGATCTCGTGCGCATGCGCAGGAGTGATGTCATTGCCGCTCCAGCAAATGATCGCGCTGGAGCGGCGAGACCCGGAAGTCACTCCGGCCCTGCATGGCGGCGAAGAAGATTGAAGATAAGGACCGCTTCGGGGGCTTCGTTTTCAGGTAAGTTTTTCATAATGAGCTAGTATGCTATGCATACTAGCTCATTATGCCTTTGCCTTGCAGGGTGTCTTTTTTTTTTTTTTTACAGAGGCTTTACTTCCTCTTTAACTCTTTAGCCCCGTACACATGAGCGGACTTTCCGACAGGAAATGTTCGATGTCAGGCTGTTGTCGGTAAATCCGACCGTGTGTACGCTCCATCGGACAATTGTTGGACTTTCCACCAACAAATGTTGGCTAGCGTGTTCTCAAATTTTCCGCAGACAAATGTGTGTTGTTGGACTTTCTGATTGTGTGTACACAAGTCCGTCGGACAAAAGTCCAAAGTACAAACACGCATGCTCGGAAGCAAGGACGAGCCAGAAGCGGTCGGTCTTGTAAATTAGCGTTCGTAATGGAGTGTCAACATTCGTGACGCGGCAAATTATGAAATCTGGAAATGCAGCGCACAATTCTCTTCTTTAATGGGATAATAATGAAGCTGCTTTGCTGGTGATACTGATGGAGTTATGGCAAACAAAATTTCAAAGGCTTTTTTTTTTTTCTAGTGATATCAAGAATAATATGTTTTTTTTTTTTATTTGGGCAAGTTACCACAACACCATTATCCGGTAGTTTTTAAGATCAAAGATACAACTATGTTGGTGTCCCTTGTCAATTTTACATTGTATTTTTATAAATGTAACTGCCGACTCCCAAACTGTCATTTGAAGTAAAACACACAGCCAAGTATTATTCTACACTATTTTTTTATTGTACGTTCAAAAAAAAAATTAGACATGATATCTGCCATTAAAACTTAAACAAAAAGTGCATTCTATGCATCCAAAAATATAGAAAATATACCAAATCAAATCATTATTATTCAACTAAAAAAATGTCAAAGTCATAACTCCAAGGCCAATAATAAATAACACGTTATCTCCTCCGATTCCGCAACATGTCTGGTTGATGAACGGCCGTTCAGAACTGAACTGAAAAGCACGAAATGAAAAGCACTAAAAAGCGCGAATCAACACTCACCGAACTTCTACTAACACGAAATTAGCAGAAGGAGCCCAAAGGGTGGCGCTAAAGAGATGAAAAACAACGTAGTACGTCCCTACGTTCGTATTTGTTGGCCAACAATTGTGTGGCCGTGTGTGTGCAAGACAAGTTTGGGCCAACGCCCTTCAGACAAAATTACACATTTTTGTTGGCCAACAATCTGATCGTATGTATGAGGCATTTGACTTGCTTTTCGGGTTGACAGCAGGACTAGGAACTAGATGCACAGTTGCACACTCCAAGTTCTCTGTTGTAAAATTAACTAAAGCTTTGACAGTAAGTGCCGGTTTACAGTGCGACTTAGCAAGGCAACTTGGAAGCAACTTCAACGTGACTTGGAAGCAACTTCAACGTGACTTTGAGTTATTTACAACACAACTTCAAGTCGCCCCAGGCCAGGCGACTTTGGCTGTGGCCAATCACAGAATAATCAGCTCTCTGGGAGGGTGGGGTTTGCCTGAGTAAACAAATTTCTTTTCCTGTAAGGCCCCTTTCACACTGGGGCGTTTTTCAGGCGGTACAGCGCTAAAAATAGCGCCTGTACGCCGCCTGAAAAAATCCGGCCCCATTCACTCCAGTGTGAAAGCCGGCGGGCTTTCACACTGGAGCGGTGCGCTAGCAGGACGGCAAAAAAAGTCCTGCTAGCAGCATCTTTGGAGCGGTATAGGAGCGGTGTGTTCACCACTCCTATACTGCTCCTTCCCATTGATTTGAATGGGAAACCGCGGCAATACCGCCGCAAAGCGCCGATACGGCGGCACTCTGCGGGGGTCTTTAACCCTTTTTCGGCCGCTTGCGGGGGGTAAAACCGCACCGCGATCGGCCGACTACCGCGGTTAAAACGATGGTAAAGCAGCGCTAAATATAGCGCTGCTTTACCGTCACCGCGGCTCCCCGCCCCAGTGTGAAAGGGGCCTAAAGTCGCTTCAAAATAGCTGGAGATCCGACTTGGAGGCGACTTCCATTGAAATCAATGGGTACAAGTCACCTAGAAGTCGGATTGAAGTAGTACAGGAATCTTTTTTGAAGTCGGAGCGACTTTAGTAGTGTGCAGCATTGAGACGGCTCCATAGATTAACATTACAGCACGACTTGGGGCGACCTGAAGTCGGATCCTGAGTCGCCCTGGTGTGAACCGGCTCTTAGGAGAATTTTACATTTCGGCTTATAAAGTCACAATGCAATCACAAAGGATTTAAGTGACAGGTGGAGGGTTCTGAGAACTCCGGGGGCCTGTGGCAATGGCTCCTAAAGCTGGTATTGCCAATGTTAAGAGGGGCCTAGTTTGTGCAAAGTAAGTTGTGGCTGTGACTGGTGCACTTTAGGATCTCGCGTTACTACACTGCTACCTTTAGTAACATTTGGTGCAAATAGTTTCCTATTTTAACTTCGCTCTGATGAGAGAGTAAACATAAAATACAAACATTTTATAGGGAGAGTTATGGCAACAGGTGCATTATGATATTGCAGCAAGGCTGCCCCTCCTTCCTACAAATAGGTTAGGTCAACAGCACCAGGGTGACGGACTGACACAAACCGAGGTCATTGTGTTACTAAATGTCAACTGTAGGATATTTCTCAACGCTGCAAGAGTCATTCACAGGACACCCAACCACCTGGTTTCAGTTAAATCACAGCCTAGCAGAAGTACAACAGAATTACTTCTGTGGATGGAGCCTCAATGACCGCAATGTGTGTGTGTGTATGTGTGTGTGTGTATGTATAATATATATATATATTTATATTATTAGGGCTGTGGAAATGAAAGATGAATTCCTCGATTAATCGTTCATTTTTTTTTGATCGATCAAAATTCTTTTGATTGGTACTCACCTCTCCGCCGGCTTCTGGGTGTTCCGTCCGAGATCCGGTGACGTCACGGACATCGACGTCACCGGACTCCTCCCCACTTCCCCAAGTGCCTCCGTCTGCTAACGAAGGGAAGGGGGGAGGAGTCCGGTGACATTGAAGTTCTGATTGAACGTAACGCGTACGGGGTAGGAGCTACGCATGACGTCACCCGCTGCTGCCCTACGGATCTAACACGATTGTCGGCTTTACATGCTGTGTTTTTATCATCTTTATGTGAGTAGTTTGTGTTTGAACACAAAAATGTAATCTTATACTTAAGCGGTGAGCACTTAGATCTTTTCTTTCTACCCATGACCTGGCGTCCTTGCTGAGATCTAAGGAGACGTGAGAGAAGTTTATGGTCCGTGTTAACCCTTTTGATACCCGCTTGCATGACCACCTGTTTGCACAGGGGTCCATGCCATAAGGTGAGAGTGATTAGTTAGACCGGAGGTGGAGGGATTGTCACTCTATTGTGGAAAAAATAATTACTTACGTCAGTGCTACAGTTTGAATTTAAAACGTATTTGTGTGAACTGTGAAGTTAAGTCATGGATTGTGGAAACTAACTAGTGTCGGGTGATTGTATATAGTGCGTACCACATTTACCACAGACTAATGCAGAGTTGCAATGCAAGGAGATCAGCTAAAAGTATTTGGATCTGTATGTGCGTTTATAATTTAATCAAAATGAATCGATTTTAAAAAAAAAATTGATCGAACCCGAAAATTTTAATCAGTAACAGCCCATATATATATATATATATATATATATATATATATATAATATACGATATATATATATATAAATATATATTATCATATATATATATATATATATATACACACATTTTTTTTTTTAAATTAGTACCAATACCTGATTTAATAATCATGGTATCACTGCGCTTGGATTCACACACAGAAATATTTTTTTAGGAAGTCTGAATCGGATTTCGAAAGTTGTGTACACACTATATGAAAATCGAACGATCGTGTCTCGTACAGAATGTTTTTTCATTGTACATACACAGCCTAAAGCTACAATAGTAGAATCTTTTTCAAAATGTTTCATTTTAGCAATGTTTGTTCGATCTCTTAATTATTAGCAGGGCCAAACCAATGTTCCCTTTCAACTGCACCAACTTTTCAACTTTCAACCACACATTTGGTCTGAGAACATACAGGTGTTAGGGGAGCTGAGAACATACAAGTGTGAGGGGGTTGAGAGATAACATATGCGAAGAGGGGCCGCGAGCGTGCCAGTGTGACTGGGGCCGCGAGCGTGCCAGTGTGACTGGGGCCGCGAGCGTGCCAGTGTGACTGGGGCCGCGAGCGTGCACGTGTGACTGGGGCTGCGAGCATACAGCTGCTGGTTTAGGATGTCTCTTTTGGGCAAAATATAAATATGAAAGCACTGATGACTTGTAATACACTGTTCATTTTCATATATGACGTTGTAAGTGTTAAAATAAAAGGTGTGTGCATGGAAAGACTTGATGGGATGGCCAGTGGGTGAATTCGGTGGGATGGCCAGTGGGCAGGCCCTGGGGAATGTTGGCGGTCAGGTCTAGGGGGCCCAGGCCTAAAGCTGTCTAAGGGGCCCCACAATTTCTGATGGCTGCCCTGGTGGACCAGCTTGGACTGATGTGGTTCTCTTATGGGGGTCACCCTATTTTACCGCGAAACAGAAGTGGATGTGTCTAGGAATCTTTTATTTTCCACTTTGGTCCAGGCACTTATTGGTGCCAGTCCCTGTCACATGAAGGTATAATGGTACTTTTAGTCTTTAAAGATAGGTATTGAATCTACTATCCTCAGGTGATGTTTGAGACCCAAAATTATAAATGAACCTTGAATTTTACTGCAAGATTCGCTTTAAAAATATGATGCTAGATCCATTCGGATCCACAGCCAGCTATACTTTTCTATACCAAATTGCTGGCATCCATGACAATAGCATTTAGTTTTAGACGGGACTTTCTAGAATCATCCTCATCCTGCACTTAGCTCACTGCCTGTCCAGGAAATCTGCACAGAGCCTGAGGTCATAGGCTTCCATAGACTATAGCGACTATTCTTAACCAAGGTTCATCCAGAGGCTTCTAGAGGTTCCTTGAGCTGTCGCTGATTAACTTCCTATCTGATGGTGCCTAAAATAGTTCCATGTGCATTCTTCCCACTGACCACCAATGTAAGGAGCATTCTTCCCACTGACCACCGATATAATGGACATACTTCCCACTGACCTCCAATGTAAGGAACATTCTTCCCACTGACCACCAATGTAAGGAGCATTCTTCCCACTGACCACCAATGTAAGGAGCATTCTTCCCACTGACCACCAATGTAAGTGACATTCTTCCCACTGACCACCGATATAATGGACATACTTCCCACTGACCTCCAATGTAAGGAACATTCTTCCCACTGACCACCAATGTAAGGGACATTCTTCCCACTGACCACCAATGTAATGGACATTCTTCCCACTGATCACCAATGTAAGGGACATTATTCCCACTGACCACCAATGTAATGGACATTCTTCCCACTGATCACCAATGTAAGGGACATTCTTCCCACTGACCACCAATGTAAGGGACATTCTTCCCACTGACCACCAATGTAAGGGACATTCTTCCCACTGACCTCCAATGTAAGGGGCCTTGTTCCCACTGACCACCAATATAATGGACATACTTCTTACTGACCACCAATGTAATGGACATACTTCCCACTGATCACCAATGTAAGGAACATTCTTCCCACTGACCCCCAATGTAAGGAGCATTCTTCCCACTGACCACCAATGTAAGTGACATTCTTCCCACTGACCACCAATATAATGGACATTCTTCCCACTGACCTCCAATGTAAGGAACATTCTTCCCACTGACCACCAATGTAATGGACATTCTTCCCACTGATCACCAATGTAAGGGACATTCTTCCCACTGACCACCAATGTAAGGGACATTCTTCCCACTGACCACCAATGTATGGAACATTCTTCCCACTCACCACCAATGTAAGGGGCCTTGTTCCCACTGACCACCAATATAATGGACATACTTCTTACTGACCACCAATGTAATGGACATACTTCCCACTGATCACCAATGTAAGGAACATTCTTCCCACTGACCCCCAATGTAAGGAGCATTCTTCTCAATGACCACCAATGTAAGGAACATTCTTCCTACTGACCTCCAAAGTAAGGGGCATTCTTCCAACTGATGACCAATGTAAGGGACATTTTCCCCACCGATGACCAACGTAAGGGACATTTTCCCCACTGACCACCAATGTAAAGGACATTTTTCCCACTGACCACCAATGTAAGGAGCATTTTTCTCACTGACCACCAACGAAAGGTGCATTTCTGGTGGAGATGGTGTGCCATCAAATATGTAAGAAGCCAGGTGGGCGATTCCATATTGTCCTTAGAATTTAAAGTTTATCTAAAACTTAAACTTAATTTAAAGCGGTATTCCACCCTAAAGTGGAACTTCCGCTCATCGGAAACCCTCCCCCCTACGGTGTCACATTTGGCACCTTTCAGGGTCAAGGGGGGTGCAGATACCTGTCTAATACAGGTATTTGCACTTCCGGGCATAGACTCCCATGGGAGTTTATGCCTTTTCCTGCCCGCCGCGCTGTCTGCTGGGACACACACAGGTCCCAGAAACAGCACAGAGCATTCCTATTGCGCTGCGCAACTCGCGCATGCGCAGTAGGGATCCGAGAAGTGAAGCCGCAAGGCTTCATTTCCTTATTCCCATACCCAAGATGGCGACAGCAGCATCCGAGGACCGAGGGACCCTGTGACAGGTAAGTGTCCTTATTTTAAAAGTCAGCAGCTGCAGTATTTGTAGCTGCTGACTTTAAAAAAAAATAAATTTCACCGGACTCCCTCTTTAAATATTAGTATAGTGGATATGGATTTTGGGAATAGATTATTTTCTATAGAAGCAATGATGAAGTTTGAGCCAGACAGCAAGCAGCTAAGGATATCCACATGACCCGCGGGTCCGGGGTTAATGTCAGCCCTGGGTGGGGGTTGCTGAGAGCGGAGCTCAGGGATGGAATTAGCAGCTATCATATTTTACCAACATCCTAATATGCTTACTGCAACCGACGCTTCAATTTACAGCAACTGTGCCCGACCCCATCTAGTATGTCCGTATTACATTCCCAGCTACCAGAAACAAATATTTACCTGCGTTTAAAAATCATTGCCCCCCCCCCTTTTAAAAAATATGTGCGCCAAACTTAGAATAGGCTGTCACAAATGGGGTAAACGTGGCCAAGTTTTGATAAACCCAATGCTTTAAACAAAAGGTTAAGGGTTCTTTCTTTCAGCCTAAATCTCCTTCCCACTGTCCACATTTGCAGTAGAACCTCACAGGCTTTTTTTTTTTTTTTTTAGGCATTCTTCTTACTGACCACCAATGAAAGGAGCATTTCTGGTGGAGATAAAGTGCCATCAAAGTCTCTGTGAGATGTGAGAAGCCAGGTTGGTGATTCCATATTGTCCTTGGAAAACCACGTTTTTGTATCAGCAACCTGGCGCATTCTGCACCCCCTCCCAGCAGTGCCTTAGGAGCTCATCCTGCTCCCCATTCCAGCTGTGATTGAGCAGCTCAGCTCTTCCTGCTAACCCTCCATGTAGTAACTCAGCAGCTCAGCTCTCTTACTCCCTCTTCAGCAGTTAAAGTGATTGTAAAGTCAAAATTTTTTATTTTTTTTGTTCAAAATAACAAAACATGTCATACCTGCTCTGTCCTTTTCTCGGGTCCCTCTTCAGTACTCCTGGCCCCTCCCTCCTGTTGAGTGCCTCCACAGCAAGAAGCTTGCTATGGGGGCACCTGAGTCATTCAGACACAGAGCTGTGACCTGGCCCCGCCCCCTCTCTCTCCTCATTGACTCACTAAATTCGATTGACAGCAGCGGGAGCCAATGGCGCCGTGCTGCCATCTAAGCCAATGAGAAAGGAGAGTCTTGGGCAGCCGAGACACTCCTGCAACATTGCTGAAGCGAGATGGGGCTCTGGTAAGTATTAGGGGGTGCTGGGGAGGCTGCTGCACACGGAAGTTTTTTTTATCCTAATGCATAGAATGCATTAAGATAAAAAACCTTCTGACTTTACAAGCGCTTTTAAGCTCTCCCCATTACCCCTACTAGAAATGATTTGGCAGCTCAGCTCTCTCTGCTCCCACTGACAGCAGTGAATTACCAACTCTAATTTTCCTGCTACCATTCTCAGCCGTGACTTGGCAGCTCAGATCTCCCTGCTCCCTCCTAAGCAGCGACTCAGCAGCTCAATTCCCCTGCTTCCTCTTCTAGCAGTAACTCAGCAGCTCAGCTACCCCTGCTCCCTCTTCCAGCAGTGAGTCAGAAGCCCTCTAATCGCAGTTGAATTTTCTTGCTTTAGCATAGTTGGAGTACTTGCTGTATAGCAATTCATTGATTTGGTTTTGCTTGTCTGAAATTATTTTTAAACCTTTTTTTCTACCCAGGTACGCTTATAAAAGGCATTGTGAACAGTGGGCTAAAACAAGCTCTCAGGTGCTGCTGCAGTCATAAGTTTGGTCTTGGTTTTGACAGCCAGCAAATGGTTTTAAAGCGGTTGTAAACTGCGAATTTTAAAAAAAAAAAAAAAAAAAAAAACCTGTAAGGCAATGGCATAATGTGCTAGTTTGCATCAAATACTAGCACAATATGAAATACTCACCTTGGAATGAAGCCCTCCAGCGTTATAAAGTCACCGCTGAGAGGGCTGACATGCCCCCCCTGTCTTTCTTCCGGGTTTGCGAGCTACGGCATTGTGATTGGCCGGAGCCGCAATGACGCTCTCGGTTCCGTCACAAAGCTCTGAAGTTCCGGCAAGGTACCTTCAGAGCGCATGTGCCGGTGATGTCCCTGGCTGCATGCAGGGGGAATATCTCCTAAACGGTGCCTTATTATAGGCTTACCTGTAGGTAAAAATTACCAAGCGGGGTTTACAACGGCTTTGAGGTAAAAGTGATCCAGGAGGGTCTAGAGCCAACTGATCACTTTTACAGGGCTCCAAAGGTGCTGCCCTCCCCCTGTAGCTGGTGACTGCAATAAATGGTTCCCACCAGTGCCGGGACAAGGTCACATAGAGCCCAGGGCGAACATGCCAAACTGCGCCCCCTCCCCCAGAAAGTATGAACATTATGTGCCAGCAAACCCCACCCCAAAAAAAAAAATTGGGCACTATATTGCATTATTATCTCCTAAGTATAATTGCCCCCTCCTCCCAGTACAAATGCACCCCCCCTGCTGAAACCCTTCCTTGAGGCACAAATCTCCGCACCCTCCATCCCCCAAATCCCCCAGTACAAATGCCCCCCCCTCCCAAAAAAAATCACCCCTCCTAGCAAAAATCCTCCACACCTGAAATTTTTACCTAGAGTGCACAGTCTCTCCCCCTCCTACTCCAAATCTCTCTCCTAGCACAAATTGCTCAATCCCCCTCATAGCACCTGTGACAGACCTAGCCGGGACACAGGCTTTTTGAGAGGACTAACTATGAGCCTCCTGCCCACCGATTATGGGCCCTGGATTTTAAGGGGCACAGGGTGAAGGAGAACCCCAGTCAGATTCAATGCTATATATGTGTATATATATATATATATATAATGTGTGTGTCTCATGCTGTTGGGACATACACTCTCAGATGCTAGTGTCATGAACTCAAGATGTTAATTGAGTTGGCTGATCCCATTGTCCTCTGCACAATGCAGGAGACGCTCCGTCTGTTACTGGTGGTCTCCTGCTATTGTGATGAAATGTTGTGTGGTTGTAATTATGATAATTTATAATCAACTGTGTTTATCTCGGTGACAAGAAGTCTGGCCTGTAGTGAAATCCTGATAAGTCACATCGGCTGCTTAAAGGAATTAGCTAATTAGTTTATGTTAAGTTGTTACAGGTGTATTGTTGGAGTAATATGAGAGGGAGGGGGGATCTCCTCTTCTACTCTGTATAAATGTGAGCTTGGCTTTGTAATAAAGATCAGTCCATGTTGGCACCAAGCAAGTGTTGTCTCGTTTGGTGCTTGGGAGCGGTTGGAATATCTTATACCTATATCCAGACTGAGAGGAAGTGATATATGACAAACGCACTCAAGAGGAGTGTAGGGACGTTCCGTCACAGCACCCTCCAATCATCCCTACTATCACAAACCCCACCCCAAAAAAAAAATGTCCCCCTAGCAGAAATCCTCTTCCCCCCTCTACCATATCACCTCTTCTAGCACAAACCCCCAAATCGACCCTCCTAGCACAAATCCTCTTTTCCTATGCCCCACCCAATGCAAATACCCCTGTATCACCACCCATAGCACACACACACAAATTTCCTCTCCTAGGACAATTCTTACCATTTGCTGCATCCCACATTTTTACAACCAACACACATCCCCTCCCCCCTCAATCTCCTCATGGTGCCCCCCACTCCATTTGTTACTGCAGTGCCCAGGGCAGCCGCCCCTCCTGCCCACCCCTTGTCCCGGCCCTGGTTCCCACATCAAGAGCTGGAGGTGATCAGGGAGCATCCCATGCCCTGCAACTACTGAACTACTGAACCCGGACATGGCTAGTTTTATGTCACTTCCAAGTTCACAGCTGTCATTCCTCAGGTACTGTAGAAGGGGAGGCAGCTAATCAAGTACGATCTGTGCTTGATTAGCTGCAGTGGAGTCAGGGGAGACATTGAAGGTCTAATAGACCCGGATGTCTCTCTAAAGAGGACCTGTCATTGGCCAAATACCATCACATATGGGGCTTGTTAATTATCATGTGTTTGCAATAAAGTGTTACTTAACCCAGGACTAGGGATGGGCAAACTTATGCTCGGGCTGAACTTTCAATGTTAGGGCGTTCGGCGAACATCCAAACAAACGGGTTGCTTGACCGTTCGCTCAGCCCCCGCGAACCGACCACAATGCATTGCGGCGCTGAACAGTGCATTGTAAGACCTGATTGGCTGAAGCAGTGAAAGCTTCAGCCAATCAGGGCACAGAGCACTGTCAGAGTCATAATTTGACACTGTCATCGGGACTTTAATCATGGCTCATTCCCGCCCCACAGTATAAAAGTATTCTTTCAATGGCAGACATTTTCAGTGTGATTTCGGCGTGGAGAGAGATAGAACAGGGCTCTGTTCAGTGCTATTAGTTAGTGTGCTCTGCTGTGCTATTTTGCTTCAGTTGTCAGTGTAGAATATTAGTTTAGTGTCAGTCTACGGATAGTGTGAGTGTAGTGAGGAGGACCATCATTCAGCTTTGCATAGTGTGCAGCTAGAGTAGGGACAGCTCAGATAGTTTCACTGTAGTGTAGTGAGACCGTGTCAGTAACCTTTACATTAGTGTATAGCTAGAGTAGGGACAGTTCAGATAGCGTCAGTGTAGTGACAGTTGAACACCGTCTATTTGATTGCGTTACTGTCAGTTTAACGCCATATAGTTTTGTGTGTGTTACTGCCAGTTTAACGCCATATAGTTTTGTGTGTGTTACTGCCAGTTTAACGCCATATAGTTTTGTGTGTGTTACTGCCAGTTTAACTGGCAGTAACACACACACAACTATATGGCGTTAAACTGGCAGTAACACACACACAACTATATGGCGTTAAACTGGCAGTAACACACACAAAACTATATGGCGTTAAACTGGCAGTGTGTGTTACTGCCAGTTTAACGCCATATAGTTTCGTGTGTGTTACTGCTAGTTTAACGCCATATCGTTTTTCTGCACCTGTTTGACAGGTGCATATCATTTTACAGCAAGGCCAATTCTTGCTTTCATCAAGAATACCTCTATAGCAGTGATGGCGAACCTTGGCACCCCAGATGTTTTGGAACTACAATTCCCATGATGCTCACGCACTCTGCAGTGTAGTTAAACATCATGGGAAATGTAATTCCAAAACATCAGGGGTGCCAAGGTTCGCCATCACTGCTCTAGAGGGTTACGGTGGGAGGGCACCACCGACACCCAAAGGCCAATTATTCTGCACCCATTACTTCTATCAAAAGTGACACCAGAATGTATCCAAAAAAAATCTCTAATCTTGTTCCCAGTGCACTACACTGTGGCCTCATCATACACACTGGCTCCCCAGCTATTGCTGAGCAAAATAAAGGCAGGGGAAATTTCATTTTTTATTGGCTTTATAAATGCAATTATTGCTGCAGCAGATTCTAGACATGGTACAGATCTGCCACTTTACATGTAGACTAAGGGGACCCCCCTGGCACTATATTGGAAGGAATTTTTCATTTTTATGCTTTCACTTTAAAAATCAAAAAATCACTGCTCATTTAAAAATGAAGTTTTTCACAAACTTTTTTTTTTTATTGATCCATGTCCCCCACGGCAGGACCCGGACACCTATAACCATTGTATGCCCAATTACTTACATATAAGCCTTCAAATGGGCACTTTTTATTTTTGACGTTCGGGTCCCGCTGACTATAATGGGGTTTGATATTCAGGTCCGAACTTTTGCAGTGTTCGAAAGTTCTGGTGTGAACCGAACAGGGGTCCGTTGGGCCCATCCCTACCCAGGACTCACCATATCTGGTCTCCCACAGTACACAACATGGAAATGCAATTATTTTAGTAAATATAAACTGCTAAATACCTTTTCTCATCAGCAGGATATAGCAGTCTTGTGACTTCTATCAGTGTCTGGCCAAGTACTGGTTAAAGCCTGTAGGAGGAGTTTTCATTCCACTCTGACGGTCCTGTAAGGCTGCATGACCCTTGACTTTCTGTCTGGATGGTACTGATTGGCCCTGTGCTGATCACATGCATCCCCCCCCCCCCAAAACAACTCTCTAGCAATACACACCAAACTTAGCATGTGCAGAGTCCCTCCAAGGCTCTGTTCTATCAGGAGATGGATTGGGGACTGTGGAAGAAGGGGAGGATCACAGAAGACAGCCTTTTTACACAATGCAGAGGATTAACCCCTTAGGTTCCACAGTGTGTATAGCAAGCATACTTTACTGTTGCATATACAGACTGATTTTACTATTGTGGGATTAGTAACACTTTAAATGAAAAAAAAAAAAAATTTTAAAGCAAAAAAATAAAATGAAATGAAACAAATAAAAATCAAATAATTAAAAGCACTCCCTTATCCCCGAACATGTCTAATGTAAACAGCATAGGGCATGCATGTGTATGTAAGCATAAATTGTGCCACAAATGTGAGGTATCGCCGTGAACGTCAGAGTGAGAGCAATAATTCTAAAACTGATAACCTTTAAAGGTTTTTACAGCTTCGCCTAACGATAGTTTTGTACACAGTCGTTTTTCACGATTTCACGGGCGCACGCAATTTTTAAGGCTTGACATGTTTGGGATATATACCCACCACAACTTCATATTTTAGTATTATATTGTGTTTGTTTGCAGTGTATTTTTCCTGAAAACCTGCATTTGGTAGACAGCCAGTTTCAGAAATACTGTGCAGCAACTATTTGCAAGTACCAACATTTTATTCTTCAGGGCCTCTGCATTGAGGAAATATATACCGTATTTATCGGCGTATAACACGCACCTTTTCCCCCTTAAAATCGGGGGGAAATTGCGGGTGCGTATTATACGCCGATCCCCACTGCCTGTCAGCCTAAAAGAGCGAGCGCCGCCGAAGAATACAGAGCGCCGCCCAAAAAGACCGAGCGCCGATGAAAAAGACCGAGCCGAGTGCTCAGCTCCTCTCGCAGTCCCGCCTCCCTGCTGTTTCTGGAGCGAGCGCTGCTGAAAAAGACAGAGCTGACTGTACTGTGTACTCCGCTCGGCTCCGCTCGCAGTCCCGCCCAGAATGGGCAGGACTGCGAGACGAGCCGAGGCGAGTACAGCCGAGTACACAGGCTCTGTCTATCTCGGCGGTGGGAAATTTAAACATGGACAAGGCTGCAAACGGCGCTGGGCAAGCTGCAAACGGCGCTGGGCAAGCTGCAAACGGCGCTGGGCAAGCTGCAAACGGCGCTGGGCAAGCTGCAAATGACACTGGGCAAGCTGCAAATGACACTGGGCAAGGTTACAAACGGCACTGGGCAAGCGGCAAATGACACTGGGCAAGCTGCAAACGTCGCTGGGCAAGCTGCAAACGGCGCTGGGCAAGCTGCAAACGGCGCTGGGCAAGCTACAAACGACGCTGGGCAAGCTGCAAATGACACTGGCCAAGGTTGCAAACGGCGCTGGGCAAGCAGCAAATGACGCTGGGCAAGCGGCAAACGGCGCTGGGCAAGCGGCAAACGGCGCTGGGCAAGCGGCAAACGACGCTGGGCAAGGTTGCAAACGGCGCTGGGCAAGCTGCAAACAGCGCTGGGCAAGGTTGCAAACGGCGCTGGGCAAGGTGCAAATGACACTGGGCAAGCTGCAAATGACACTGGGCAAGGCTGCAAACGGCACTGGGCAAGCTGCAAATGACACTGGGCAAGTTTGCAAACAGCGCTGGGCAAGCTGCAAACGGCGCTGGGCAAGGTTGTAAATAGACACTGATCATTCTACAATGATGGGCAAGGCTGCAAATGACACTGATAAGGCTGCATTCATGGGCATTTAAATGTAACTTTTTTTTTGCAATGATGGACAAGGCTGCAGATGGATACTGATATTTTTTTTTCCTTAAAATGCCCTCCTAAACTTGGGGTGCGTGTTCTACGCCGATAAATACGGTAACTGTTTGGGGGTTTAAGGTAACTTCAAGCAAAAGAAAAATGCAGATTTTCACATGTGTGAAATATTTTTTTTTTTTTTAAACGCCCCGGTAGACAAGTGGTTAAGGCAACGTAGAGTTAGAACCTTCTGCTTCTATTGATTGCTGTTATTAGTAATAATATTTCTACTAGAATTAGGCAGGGCTGGGACTGGGTGGATCAGAGTTTCCAATCCAGTTTTTATTGTCATTTCTTTACCAGCTGTAATTATACTGCAATCATATGAACACTGTGACACCTTGGAGAGTCTTGGTATGAAGTGTTTTCACATCTCCATTATCTTTTGGCAAACACAATCTAGAGTGTTATGCAGTTATCATATGACATAAATAACTTCCCCGTACAATACAGGCAAAGGCAGAAAATTGGTTCATACGATATCTGGACGCAGCGGGGACTGGTACCGGAATACTCGACCATTGTGGGTACTTTTAACAAAACTTCTGAAGATCGCCCAGTAATATCTGGCATTGTTCCCATTGTCTGCGAGAGAAAAGAACAAACCTGTTTCACCAGCCAGGAATTAGTCCTGGAGTCCTGACACCCCTTTCCGCTAATTAATAATACAATTAAAGTATATGTAAACCCCTAACAATGAACGTCTGTTTAGTGCTCCCTCTTGGTCTCCGCAACAAACCATTAAAGTGTTACTTCACTTTACAGATAAAAATTTAAAATAAATTAACACCAGACACCCTCCCTACCCCCCGACAAGCTGTCAGCACCACCGCAGAAGCTGTGCAGCGCCCTCTCAGCACAAACACAGTGGCGCATCTATGCACCCCCATGGATAAAGGCACACTTTTTTGAGGTCACATATACACTATATTACCAAAAGTATTGGGACACCTGCCTTTACACGCACATGAACTTTAATGGCATCCCAGTTTTAGTCTGTAGGGTTCACTATTGAGTTGGCCCACCCTTTGCAGCTATAACAGCTTCATCTCTTCTGGGAAGGCCGTCCACAAGGTTTAGGAGTGTGTCTATGGGAATGTTTGACCATTCTTCCAGAAGTGCAATTGTGAGGTCAGGCACTAATGTGGACGAGACAGTCTCCGCTCTAATTCATCCCAAAGATGTCCTATCTGGTTGAGGTCTGGACTCTGTGCAGGCCAGTTAAGTTCCTACACCCCAAACTCGCTCATCTATGTCTTTATAAACCTTGCTTTGTGCACTGGTGCGCAGTCAAGTTGGAACAGGAAGGGGCCATCCCCAAACTGTTCCCATAAAGTTGGATCATAAAATTGTTCAAAATGTCTTGGTATGCTGACGCCTTAAGAGTTCCCTTCATTTGAACTAAGGGGCCAAGCCCAACCCCTGAAAAACAACACCATAGTCCCCCCCACACTTTAATCCCCCCACACCATAGTCCCCCCTCCACCGAATGATTTGGAGCAGTGCACAAAGCAAGGTCCATAAAGACATAGATTAAGCAAGTTTTGGGTGGAGGAACTTGACTGACCTTACAAATGCGCTTCTGGAAAAATGGTCAAACATTCCCATAGACACACTCCTAAACCTTGTGGACGGCCTTCCCAGAAGAGTTGAAGCTGTTATAGCTGCAAAGGGTGGGCCAACTCAATATTGAACCTTACGGACTAAGACTGGTATGCCGTTAAAGTTCATGTGCGTGTAAAGACAGGCGTCACAATACTCTTGATAATATAGTGTATGTGTACACTCTGCATAAATGGGTTAATATAAAGGTAACACCCACCATCCATAAGATTTTGCGCTGTGTCCTTGGGAATTTGTGCTAAAAGAGCATTTGTGACGTCTGGTACTGATGTTGGTTGAGAAGACCTGGCTCATTCCAATTCATCTAAAAAGTTGTTTAGTAGGGTTGAGGTTTAGGGCACTGGTCAGTACACTTGAGTTCCTCCACACCAAATTCATCAAACTATGTAATTTTGGTGATGTTGGCTCAGAAAACCTGGTAGGCCACTAGCTAGTTTGTGGATAACACCTTCCATTCTTCTGACAAGGATTTCCACAAGATTTTGGGGTGTGTCTGTGGAAACTTGGGCCAATTCAGCCAAAATAGAATTTGCGATTATCAAGTACTGATGTTGGATGAGACGACCAGTTAATATAAAGGTAACACACACTACCTATAAGATTTTGTGCTGTGTCCTTGGAAATTTGTGCCAATAGAGCATTTATGAGGTCTGGTACTGATGTTGGTTGAGAAGACCTGGCTCATTCCCACTCATCTAAAAAGTTGTTCAGTAGGGTTGATGTCAAGGACTTTCCAGGCATTTCCGGTCCTTCCGTGCGCACATAGGTGCGCGGCGGGCGCGCGCGCGTGCACGTTAGCGTGCGCGTGCGCGTTAGCGCGCGCGGCGGCGCGCGCGTGCATGTGCGCATGCGCGGGAACGCAATTGGCGCCAAAACGGGCTTTAAAAGCCCAGCAGTGACACTCAGCCAGTGCTGTGTTGTCTTTAAGCTTCCTGCTTGTCAGCCACCCGAAAACCTGATCCGAAACCTGAACCTGTGATCTCCCGTTACCGACCCGGCTCTGTTTGGACTACTCTACCTTCTCCTACCCGACCCGGCTTGCCTGACCTTGTTACATCTGTCTTTGGTTACCGACTCCAGCCTGCCTACCGACTCTGCTATTGCCTGCTCCTATCATCTGATTGATCCGCTGTTGCCAACTGGACTGTCTGACCTTGCCTCTGCTGATTCCCACTTGTTTGATCCACCTGTTGCCTGGTTCTGTTGTATCCTGCTTCAACCACCTACAGCTGCAGTCCTACATCCTGCCATCCGCATACGGACATTACTGGAGGACCTTCCTGTTGGTTCCAACACCTTCCTCTACAAACCAGGCACTCCTACCCCACTGTGCTCACGTCACCACTGTCCCCATCTCCAGTGGCACGTGAACCAGCGCTGTATGAGAGGTCTCCTCCTACAAGTCAGGCTCTACGTCCAGGTACGTAACAGTACAACACAGCCATGACTGAGCCTGCAGGAGAGACCCCTCCCATGACAGATATCTGTTCACACCTGTCAGCCCTCACTCAAGCCGTAAAATCCTTACAAGACGGTTACACCAGATTGGAGGGGCAAGTCCAGAACATCATCAACCCCATACACGTGGTTCCTGGATCCGTTTCCGCCCCTGCTCAGGCTGCTTCCCCTCCTTCTGTCGTTATGCTTCCACCTGAGCCAAGGGTCCCCATACCTGAGAAGTTTTCAGGGGACCGAACTAAATTCCGTGCCTTCCGCAGTGCTTGTCGACTCTACTTCGCCCTGCAACCCCGGACTTTTTCACTTGAAGCCACTAAAGTGGGGTTTGTGGTCTCCCTACTGTTAGGAGAACCACAGATCTGGGCACACCGACTTCTCGAAGAGGACTCTGTTTTGATTCAATCACTAACGGCCTTCTTTGAAGCTATGTCCCAACTTTATGAAGACCCTGAACGGGTCGCCACAGCAGAGGCATCCTTAACTACACTTCAGCAGGGTCGCCGGGCGGCCGAGGAGTACATTTCGGATTTTAGACGCTGGAGTGCGGACACTCAATGGAATGATGCAGCTCTACGGCATCAGTTCCGCATGGGCCTATCAGAAGGACTGAAAGATGAATTGGCCCGGGTGGGCATACCTGATACTCTTGAGGCCTTAATCACCCTAACCATCCAGATTGATCGCCGCCTTCGGGAACGTCGCACAGAACGGGCCTACCAACATAATCGCCCTACTTGGGTGACTGCTAAAGCTCCAATTCCGGCTGCCCGCTACTTACCACCACCCAACTTCCAGCCGATCCGCCCTGCACCGGACGCCTCCGAGCCAATGCAGCTGGGACTGATTCGACCCACCTTAACCCCGGAAGAGCGCACACGTCGCCATCAACTTAACCTCTGCCTGTACTGTGGAACAACAGGACACTACGTGCGCAACTGTCCGGTCAAGATGCGTAAGTGCTTTTCCTCTGTTCCTGCCAGTCTCTCAGCACTTTCTGCTAACACAACCCACATTGCTCTCCCTCTCTCATTGCAGCTCCAAGGAAGGACAATTCCAGTTAAAGCAATTATTGATTCCGGAGCATGCAGTTGCTTCATTGATTCTGCCTTCGCCAACCAACACAACATTCCCTTACGGAATAAGACCCACCGACTTTCAGTCTTCTTGGCCGACGGCTCCCGCATCAGCTCCGGACAGGTGACCCAAGAGACTTTTCCCGTACCTGCCATCACCTCCTTCCAGCATAAGGAGCTTCTGATCCTTGATGTGATCTCTTCCCCGTTGTTCCCAATCATCCTGGGCATTCCCTGGCTTCAGGCCCATAATCCCTCCATCAATTGGACTACCAGAGAAATCAGGTTCTCGTCCCCCTACTGCCAAGAACATTGTCAAAAGGAGTCTACTCAATCCTCTGTCACCCTATTTTGCATGGACATTGATCAGAACCTACGCCAATCAGTACCCGAACCGTATCATGGGTTCCTCGATGTTTTCAGTAAAAAGGGAGCAGACTCTCTTCCACCCCATCGGGCATATGACTGCCCAATTGAACTCTTACCTGGGGCCGAAATTCCCTTTGGGCGCATTTTTCCTCTGTCAGAAAAAGAACAGGAAGCACTAAAAATTTACATCAACGAAAACCTGGAAAAAGGATTCATCCGCCCATCTACATCTCCAGCTGGTGCTGGAATATTTTTTGTGACTAAGAAGGATCAGACTCTCCGCCCGTGTGTAGATTACCGGGAGTTGAATAAGATTACGGTTAAGAACCGTTACCCGTTGCCCTTAATACCCGAATTATTCCAAAAATTAAGGTCTGCTACTATTTTTACGAAACTCGATCTAAGAGGGGCTTATAATCTGGTCCGCATCCGGGCTGGGCATGAATGGAAGACGGCATTCCGAACAAGGTTCGGGCATTATGAATATCTGGTCATGCCCTTTGGTCTATGTAATGCACCTGCCACTTTTCAACATCTGATTAACGATGTATTCAAGGACTTCTTAGATATTTTTGTAATTGTTTATTTGGATGATATTTTGGTTTTTTCTGAATCCCTCAGCCAACACCGGGAACACGTTTGCAGAGTCTTGGACCGTCTTCGCCTACATGGACTATACGCAAAAGCAGAGAAGTGCGAGTTCGAGCAACAAGAGATCCAGTTTTTGGGTTTGATAATATCCGCGACCGGTATCAAGATGGACCCCCAAAAAGTATCTGCTGTTCTGGAGTGGCCTGCACCCGTCGATAAAAAAGGTATTCAACGTTTCATTGGTTTCGCAAACTTTTACAGGAAATTTATCAAGGGATTCTCTGCCATCATAGCCCCTATTACACGGTTGACACAACAACATGTCAGGTTTCATTGGAGTACGGAGGCTCAAGAGGCATTTGAGAGACTTAAAAGACTTTTTACATCAGCTCCAATTCTCAGTCACCCTAACCCATCTTTACCTTTTTTGTTAGAAGTTGACGCATCCGAAGTGGCGGTGGGAGCGGTCATTTCGCAAAGACAGGGTAAGGAGGATTTAATACACCCTGTGGGATTCTTCTCCCGAAAGTTATCGCCAGCTGAAAGAAACTACGATGTAGGGGATCGGGAGCTTCTTGCCATCAAGACCGCCTTGGAGGAGTGGAGGTATCTATTAGAGGGTGCGGCTCACCCGGTATTAATATATACCGACCATAAAAATTTAGAATATCTAAGATCTGCCAAACGTTTGAGACCCCGACAAGCTCGTTGGGCCTTGTTTTTCACTCGCTTCTGTTTCCACATCACTTATCGGCCAGGATCAAAGAACGTCAAACCAGACGCATTGTCACGCATGCATGATAACCCTAAGGACTCACCTGCTCCTGACACGATTCTACCCACAAACAGTTTTTTGCTCTTACACACAGATCTCTTAACTTTAATCAAGGAAGCCTCTTCCCACTCTCCAAGACCTCCAGGAACCACCTTGGCATCTCGAGATGGCTTGCTATGGAAGGGAAGTCAAATCTTTGTCCCTGAAGATATTCGAGTTAAGGTACTAACATTGTTTCATGATCATCCCTTAGCAGGACATTTCGGGGTACGGAAGACTCGTGAACTTGTACAGCGTACATTCTGGTGGCCCAATTTAAGGGAGTTTTGTGAAAAGTACGTCAATTCCTGCTCCATCTGCTCACGGAACAAGACTTCAAGGAACCGAGCCTGGGGACTGCTTAAACCTTTACCTATACCAGACAGACCTTGGAAAATGATTTCTATGGACTTTATAGTCGAACTACCCCGCTCTGAGGGGTGCACAGCCATTTTTGTGGTGGTAGATCGCCTATCTAAGATGGCCCATTTTGTGCCCCTGAAGGGAACCCCATCCGCTACAGAGACAGCCCGTGTATTCATTAAGGAGATCGTCAGACTACACGGAGTACCTACAAATATAGTCTCCGACAGAGGGGTACAATTCACCTCACGCTTCTGGAAGGCACTTTGTGAAATCTTGAAGATTGAGCTTTCTCTCTCCTCAGCCTATCACCCACAAACTAATGGGCAGACAGAGAGAACCAACCAAACCCTCGAGCAATATATCCGATGTTTTACTTCCTTTTCTCAGGACAATTGGGTTTCCCTGCTGCCTCTAGCGGAATTCGCATACAATAATGCCAGTCACTCAACCACTAACCAATCCCCCTTCTTTTCCAATTATGGTTTTCACTTGACTTTTTTACCAGATTTTGTTTCAGAATCCCCAGTTCCGGCAGTCCAGAAAACAGTGGAATTCCTCAAACGCAACAATCAGGTCCTACAAGAAGCTATGTCCAAGGCCCAGGCAGATAGCAAGAGGAACTTCGACCAAAAGAGAAGGGGGGAGTTGGTTCTGCAACCTGGAGATCAGGTATGGCTGTCTACATCCAATATCAAATTGATGTGCCCTTCTAAAAAACTTGCACCTAAATTTATGGGACCTTTTCCTGTTAAGAAGAAAATTAATGAAGTGGCCTATGAACTGTCTTTACCTGATTCTCTTAAAGTTCACCCGGTATTTCACGTATCTTTGTTAAAACCTGCTGTGCCTAATCCCTTCCCTGACAGAGGAACTGACCCGCCTGAACCTGTTTTGGTGGATGGTAACCAGGAATATGAGGTGGAGGCTATTCTCAATTGTAGAAGAAGACATGGGCAAGTACAATTTTTGGTCAAATGGAAAGGATACGGTCCAGAAAGTAATTCCTGGGAACCAGACAGTAATTTACATGCAAAACGGCTAGTTCGTACTTACCTGATTGCCCACCCTGAGAAGGCAAGCCGCCTGGGCATCCGGAGGCTGCCCCTTGTGGGGGGGCAATGTCAAGGACTTTCCAGGCATTTCCGGTCCTTCCGTGCGCACATAGGTGCGCGGCGGGCGCGCGCGCGTGCACGTTAGCGTGCGCGTGCGGCGGCGCGCGCGTGCATGTGCGCATGCGCGGGAACGCAATTGGCGCCAAAACGGGCTTTAAAAGCCCAGCAGTGACACTCAGCCAGTGCTGTGTTGTCTTTAAGCTTCCTGCTTGTCAGCCACCCGAAAACCTGATCCGAAACCTGAACCTGTGATCTCCCGTTACCGACCCGGCTCTGTTTGGACTACTCTACCTTCTCCTACCCGACCCGGCTTGCCTGACCTTGTTACATCTGTCTTTGGTTACCGACTCCAGCCTGCCTACCGACTCTGCTATTGCCTGCTCCTATCATCTGATTGATCCGCTGTTGCCAACTGGACTGTCTGACCTTGCCTCTGCTGATTCCCACTTGTTTGATCCACCTGTTGCCTGGTTCTGTTGTATCCTGCTTCAACCACCTACAGCTGCAGTCCTACATCCTGCCATCCGCATACGGACATTACTGGAGGACCTTCCTGTTGGTTCCAACACCTTCCTCTACAAACCAGGCACTCCTACCCCACTGTGCTCACGTCACCACTGTCCCCATCTCCAGTGGCACGTGAACCAGCGCTGTATGAGAGGTCTCCTCCTACAAGTCAGGCTCTACGTCCAGGTACGTAACAGTTGAGGTCAAGGTTCTGGTCAAGACACTTGACTTTCTCCACACCAAACTCATCAAACTATGTCTATTTGGTGAAGTTGGCTGAGAAGACCTGGTAGGCCACTGGATGTGGCTATAACACCTTAAATTCTTCTGAGAAGTATCTCTATATGATTGTGGGGTGTGTCTGTGGAAATTTGGGCCCACTCACCCAAAAAGAGAATTTGTGATGTCAAGTTCTAATGTTGGATGGTAAGACTGGTCTCATTCCAATTTATCTCAAGGAGTTAAAAAGGTTCTCAGAGTTCTATGCAGGGCACTTGAGTTGCTCTACACCAGCTATTATAACCTTAGGGAAATCAGGGCCTTCCGTGCCTCTACATGGCCATGATCGCTAGGTAGATCATGATTGGCCTGCAGTAGCAGAAGCTAAAAGACTGATTAAATAAAACTAAAGAGAAAAAAATGAATTACATTCTTGTTTTTTTGGTTTCCCCCAAAAACAATGGTGAAATCTGACCTTCTTAGTTACAACTTCAGTTCTCTGCGTATTTTCAGTTCTCATTTTTAATGTATTGTTAAGTTCTTTGCCATTATCCAGGCTTGGGCTTAGATAGCATATACACCAAGATCCTTCATGACACTGAGATTGGCACTTTTGGCCCTCCTGCTTGCCCCCGGAATGAGGGCAAACCTGCAAGGTTCCCCCCAGCCAGCTCTGGCTGCTGCTCTGTCCTAGTAGGGAAGTGGGAGCCTGGTATGCTGGGATTTTCAGGTACCCAGGGCAATCACAGCTGGCCAGGAGGACCCCTGTATCTCCACTCTAGCTATTAGAGAAGATAGGAAACCAGGGCCCGGCAGGAGGAACTGGAAGGAAGAGAGGAAAGATCACTGGTGTCGCACATCCACCGAGTCTTATGGTGGCATGAGAGAGGCAACCTCAGCCTGGGCTCCAACCAGGCCACATCGCCAATGTGTTTTACTCCGCCTCCTGGAGCTTAGTCATGGGTATCGCCCCATGATTAAGCTCTTGGGGGCAAAGTTAAATGCCACCATAGGACTCAGCACCCGGATCTTTCCCCTTTTCCTTCCAGTGACTACATGAGCTGGGACAAGCTCCATCACTTGCTGGCACTTCTGCAGTGGTTGCATCATCACTCACACTATTCCCCATAGGGATCAAGCCTGAGTGGCACACAAAACAAACTGTGGGTCCCAGCAGGAGGAAGGCTGCGGCCCGGTACCAAGCTATGGCCTGAAGGTTATGAACTACTGGTCTACAACAAACTCAACAAACCATGTCTTCATGAAGCTGGCTTTGTACACAGGGGCAAAGTCATGCCACAACCAAAAAGGATCTTCACCAAGCTATTACCACATGGTTGGAAGAGCACAATGTCTAAAATGTCTTTGTATGCTGCAGGGGCGGACTGACCATTCGGCCACTCGGGCACTTCCCGAGGGCCCCGGGCCACTAGGGGGCCCCATCAGGGTTGCCAGCCTCAGTAAAACCAGGGACAGTATGTAAAAATCTGTGTTTTTTTTTTTTACATCTGTTTCTGAAATGTCCCTTACCGACATCCTTTTGGTCTAAAAATCCTGAGATTATAGCTGCTCCACCTCTCCAGTACATGCTCAGCCAATAGAAACATGTCTGTGTATACTGTGTGTACATGTATGTGTATACTGTGTGATTGTATAATGTGTGTGTGTGTGTATACTGTGTGGCCCCATAATCTCTGATTGCCTGGGGGCCCCATAATCTCCTATTACCCGGGGGCCCCATGAGTGGTCAGTCCGCCCCTGGTATGCTGTAGTATTAGGAGTACCCTTCAGTAGAAAAACCTGAACTCAACCTCGGCAACCTCAACATACCTTTGGCCAAAAAATGTGTTTATCAGAATATCAGTAACCATATACTATATATTGCATTTTTCAAAAAATTGAAGGGCAACATGTTGATTTCTTTTATCTTAATAACAACAGAGAGTTTTTTCATTACCACTGAGCAAACTGTGCTGAATGCGGCTGTCAATCACAGATACACATAAAGGGGGGAAATTACACTGCTTTTTATAGGCCCTTAGGCTACATTCTGATAAATATATTGATTTGGAGGTAGCTACTTCAAAGGTTGTTTCCTGAGAAATGTTCTAGCTGTGGACACGGTCACCTCGCACCATGCAGAGGGATAATGGTGTTTACTGCATGACCAATGATTACAATAATCTAGATTAAAGCGGAGACCCACCCAAAAATGAAATTTACATTATTCAGCAGCAATAAACATAACCAACGACATTTGGAAGAAAAACGTTTTTTTACTTACCGTATATACTCGAGTATAAGCCGAGTTTTTCAGCACATTTTTTTGTGCTGAAAATGCCCCCCTCGGCTTATATTTGAGTCAATCATTTTTCTGCTGCAGAAAATTACATTTTCCAAACCGACTTTGGGACCCCTGTATCTCGGGGCCACTTGGTGCTAGGAACCCCAAATTTGGTGTGCAAACCCAGTGGAAGCAGCACTACAACATATCGAAAGATATGAGAGGGAGCCCCAGCTGCAGAAAAGTGCTTGACATTTTCTGAATCGACTTTTGGGCCTCTTAATGCTAGGAACCTCAGCTTCATGCGAGTTCCACTGGGTTTGCATGCCAAATTTGGGATTCCTAGCACTAAGTGGCCCGAGATACAGGGCCCCAAAGTCGATCAAATGTGTCCATCTGCAGAAATGTCATTTTGGGACCCTTTGTGTCCAGAAACCCCAAATTTTGTCTGCAGCTAGGGGGCATCTAGAAACACTTAACTACCGAGTTTGAAGTTCGGTGGACCTATGGCTGCAAATGGGCACAGTGAGGCTGCAAATGGGCATTGATGACCCTCTTTTCCACTTACAGTAGCTGCGCATTTCTCACCCTAGGCTTATACTTGAGTCAACAAGTTTTCCCATTTTTTTGTGGTAAAATTAGGTTCCTCGGCTTATATTCGGGTTGGCTTATACTAGAGTATATACGGTACTTTTTCATGCCTGTTGCTATGGGGTCCCTTGTAATCTGCCCCTTCCTCTCCACAGCGCCTGACGTAATTTCCCTCGGTGCCTGTGCTCACTAGTGCTCCTGGGAGATGTGTGTCATCATTTCCCAGGAATCACTGGGCAGCGCCGAGGGCTATAATCGCGGTATTTCGAAACCGTTCGTTGCCATCACAATGGGGCGGGCACTTCCGCCACCCATTGTGATGGCAACCTGTGAAGTTTCCTGCGCCGCTACGTGCTCTTACTGCACATGCGCGAGAACAGGTGGTGCATGCTGGGAATACATGCCGGAAGTTTATGCTTGTGGGCTTCGCCTGCCCACAAGTAAGATGGGAATGCCCGAGCAGGATGGATCAAAGGTAACTTTAAAAAAATATATATTAATAAATGCCACACTAATGACAAGACTAACCAATGGTAAATATACATTATGTAATAGTAAGAGATAGATTTAATAAACAGATTCATATATGTGGTTAGAACTCCGCTTTAAAGACCAATTGAAATCTCAGTTTAAATTTGCTAAATTGAATGCAGGGACGTCAAAACAAAAGATGTTTAAAGTCTTGCAGTTAGTTTAATTTGAAAATCAGCCACAATCTGAGTAGAAAAGCCTGTGTCCTGCCAGCATGCTGCTCTCTGTGTGGAAGCAGTAGTCTTTCTGCAGAGGTTCGATGTGCCCTCCTGCTGGGTCAAACGATGGAGGTTTTGGCAGTGAGCAATAGCTTGGTACTATGTGCACCCGACTAAGTGGCAGGGGCCAGGGCCTCTATCTTGAAGCCCACTGAGGCCTGTAAGCCATGGTGCGCAAGGCCTTGCCAGATGAAGTATGGTGGCTTCCGTCTGTGTCTATGGGCAGAATACACTTAACAGTACGGTTTAAAGTGTTAAGACAAGCTGGTGGGGATAAGTCAGTGCTTTGTGCCACTTTACCAAAATGACTTTGTAGTCGTGTATTGGGACAGGTAGGAATAGACCTTGTTGCCAGCCGAGAAGAGACATGGGCCTTCTTTATATGAATGCAGGAGCCCTGAATTGTAATGTGGCCTCCGGCCTGAGAGTGTCACCAACCCAAATTGAAGTTGAACTAATGGTGTACTGGGATGTTTTGTAGTACTCCCCATTGACCCCTAAGGGGCGTGCTGTTTGACCTGCTTCCAACGTGGTTGTGTGCATGGTCCCAGGCTCAGGTTTGTGATTGATAAGTAAAAATCTATGTTTTTTAAAATTTAGACTGGGGTGCCTCAAGATTTTGTATACTTTTTAAAGGTTGAGAAATGCTGACCTGGTGGGACCTGGTTGAGGAACGCAATGTATTTATTATGCTGCTTCTCTTCACCCTATTGCTGCATCAGATCTCCGCCAGGTATCTACAAGTGGATTGGCAGGCAAGAGAAGGGTTGGCATCTCCAGGCTCCTGGAAGACTCTGAGCTACTGGAGAACATACTGAGGACTTGGTGAGCTGCCAGAGGCTGGTGCCAGGAAAAGGAGGGGTCAAATTCTCCATCTGCAGATAACCTCATCCATGGAGAAACTGCCAGAATCTCAGGTCAACCCCCAGCCAGAGAAGTCAGGCTGTTTATATCAGTGGGTCTCAATGATACTGAGACCAGGGCCCAGTAATTTCTTCCAAAACCTTCCCTGCACTAACAGTAAAAAAAAGTTTATACTTGTCCAATAAACGTATGGAAATGTAAAATCTGTATTAAAATGCTGAAAGGCTCTGGATGTGTCTGGGTGCCACTGAGAGAGATGGGGTTAGGAGACTCTGTAGGACTAGGAAACTTGGTGGCCCTGTAGGGGATGAGGTTTCTGGAGGAGGCTGGGGGGGGGGAGGGTCTCTCCAGTAAGCTGGGAACTTTGCGGGGGCACTGTAGGAGAGTGGAGTTTGCTGCAGGGGTTGGGGGACACTGTTGGCAGTAGACGAACAAGATATTTGGGGGGCACACCCTAAAAAAATGCATAAAAGATGGCGCAGCCATAAGACCATACAACAGAACAAAATATTACCGTGCACACATGCAAAAAAGACATTTACCTCCAGCAAGGCTTATTTAACCACTTTCAGCCCCAGACCATTTTGCTGGCTTAAGACCAGGACCACTTTTTGCGATTCGGCACTGCGTCGGTTTAACTGACAATTGCGCGGTCGTGCGACGTGGCTCCCAAACAAAATTTACGTCCTTTTTTCCCACAAATAGAGCTTTCTTTTGGTGGTATTTTATCACCTCTGCGTTTTTTATTTTTTGCGATATTAAATAAAATTTTGAAAAAAAATAATTTTTTTTTACTTTTTGCTATAATAAATATCTCCCAAAAATGTATAAAAAATTTTTTTACTCAGTTTAGGCCGATACGTATTCTTCTACATATTTTTGGTAAAAAAAATCAAAATAAGCGATTATTGATTGGTTTGCGCAAAAGTTATAGCGTTTACAAAATAGGGGATAGTTTTATAGCATTTTTTATTAATATTTTTTTTTTTACTAGTAATGGCGGCGATCAGCGATTTTTATTGTGACTGCGACATTATGGCGGACTCATCGGACATTTTTGACACATTTTTGGGACCATTGTCATTTATACAGCAATCAGTGCTATACAAATGCACTGATTCCTGTGTAAATGACACTGGCAGTGAAGGGGTTAACCAGGGGGTGGCAGTGTAGGGGTTAAGTGTGTCCTAGGGGCGTGTTACTAACTGTGGGGGGCGTGGCTGTGTGTTAGTGATCACTGATCTCTGCTCCAATCACAGGGAGCAGAGATCAGTGTCACTTTTTGCTAGGCATAAACGAGGAGAAGCTGTTTACTTCCGCATCTCCCCGTTTGTCCTCCCTGTGAGGCGATCGCGGGTGTCCCTGCTTACTCGATCCGGACTCACGAGGGTCCCGACCGATGGCACGGCGGCATTTTCAAAGGGACATACCTGTACGCCCTTATGCCTGTCCGTGCCATTCTGCCGACATACATCGTCGTGCGCCGGTCGGGAAGCGGTTAAAACACCTAGACATTTTCAAAAAATATGGGGATTTGGTCACACCATATTGCTATATGGTGCTTAAGCCCACTTACTGCAACATGATTAGTGTCTTTTTTGCATGTGTGTGCTGTAATATTTTGTTTGGTTGTATGGTCTTATGGCTGCACCATCTTTTTTTTTTAAATTCAGTAATTTTTTTATTGATTTTCTTTTTTAAAAATACACAATACACTTTTGGAATACATACTTTCCAGATATAGTTATCATACACATCCATAAAAAATAACCCCCCCAGTAAAAAAAAAAAGAAAAAAAAAGGTATTGAAAAATCCCAAGCTTCCTCTGATGCACCATCTTTAATGCATTTTTTAGGGTCCTAAAAATGGACAGAATTGAATACAAGATTTTCCCCCTCCCATAGACTTCCACCCTATAGACTTCGTTCACTGCAGAGTTCCTGAACTTCGAGCAAAGATTTGTTAAAATATTCACGGAACAAACCTGGGAAGATTTACTCATCACTGTTAGTGAGATTGGTGGGAATACAACATTGTTATAATGGTGGAAGGCATCAAGACTAGAACTTGGAATATTCTTACATCCCAGGAAACTGCCTATAATAAGATGGATGATGATCGATTGTATGAAACCGCAAGGAACGCCTGGGTGTATCAAACCAAAGCTATGACCAGTGTTGGTCATCTTACTTTAAAAAAGTAATTAGTTAAGTTACAAATTACTTCTCCCAAAAAGTAATTGCGTTAGTAACTCAGTTACTACATTGGAAAAGTAATTAGTTACGCAGCAAAGTAACTGACTTTTTTTTAAATATTCTATACGTGTAACTAAGGGGCGGGTCTAGTATTACTGTAACCAAGGGGCGCATTTATTATTATTGTTATATATCGTGTAACCAAGGGGCTGCTCTATTATTACTCTAACCAAGGGGCGGGTCTGTTAAAGCGTGTAAGCAAGGAGCGGGTCTATTATTATTATTATATCGTGTAAGGGGCGGATGGCTACAGAAGAGGGCGAATGTTAAATTAATGGGCAGAGCTCGATACATAACAATAATAATAAATGCGCCCCTTGGTTACAGTAATACTAGACCCGCCCCTTACTTACACGATAGACGCCCCTTGCAGAGTAGCACAAGCATCGGGAGCGTGCGGCATCGCCTCGTACAATTACATGTTAAATTTCAGAGCTGTTTAGGTTCGGCAATTTTCGGAAGCTCCGTAGTCCTTCGTACTGCGCAAGCCCTGCGCCTGCGCAGTACAGGGGGTCCTTATCCGGCGGGGGAACTTTTTCGGCAGGACACCGGAATTACACTACTGCCATCTAGTGGTGGTAGATGTAATTGGGGTAACTAAGCCAAAGTAATGGGAACTGAGTTACCATGAGGGGAAAAGTAATCAGTTAGATTACTCGTTACCCTCTAAAGTAACTCAGTTTATTTTAACTCAGTTACTTACATCACTGGCTATGACAGATTTTATTTTAAACTGAACCTTTATCAGTCTACAGCAGTGTTTCTCAACTCCAGTCCTCAAGGCACCCCAACAGTTCATGTTTTCAGGCTTTCCATTATTTTGCAAAAGTGATTTGATCAGTTTCACTGCCTTGGTAATTACCACAGCTGTTTCATCTGTGGGAAATCCTGAAAACATGACCTGTTGGGGCGCCTTGAGGACTGGAGTTGAGAAACACTGGTCTACAGTACACACATACATTACTGATACGTCACCATGTACAGCACCCGTTTATTGTAAAAGAAAGCTCTACTTTTATTATTTAAAAGCCATCTGTAATCTACAGTCAATGACTTTGCCTAGGCTTAGATGATGATATCAGTCTGCTGCAGGCAGGAGAAAGCATTTCTGCAGTCTCCTCTCTCCCAGTAATCAGACTACGACTGTAACTTTGTAGACAAGAGACAAGGTGGGAGGCTGTGAAATTGTACTGTGCCATCATTCCATTCGATGGAGGTTGTACTGTGCCATCATTCCATTAGATGGAGGTTGTACTGTGCCATCATTCCATTAGATGGAGGTTGTACTGTGCCATCATTCCATTAGATGGAGGTTGTACTGTGCCATCATTCCATTAGATGGAGGTTGTACTGTGTCATCATTCCATTATCTGGAGGTTGTACTGTGTCTTCATTCCATTCGATTTTTTTTTTTTTTTTCAAAAAAGTTTATTGAAAAATTTGCAGATGTACAGTAAAAGTAAGACATGTACATATTACAAAGTACAAACAAGGTGTAACAAAGAAAATGATAAACAGTAAAAGTGAACATGTCAGTCAAACTTCGTAACATCATGTGCATATGTGATCAGGAGTTAAAGATATGATCCAGGTGAGAGAGATTATGGACATTAGTCCTCATTAGATAAAGAGAGTCTCACATTATGTGTTGGGTAACAACCTTAAGTAGCTGGTATGGTCGTGTTAGGTGTGTAGGAGAGGCTTCAGATGCGAGTAAGAGGTGTTGACAAGTAAGGAGCAAGAAGATACGTTGTGTCAGTTCTACCTTCCCTCACTCACCCCCATGGGGATCTAACTGTGAGCGGGAGTAGGACATCAGAAGAAGAACAGATATCGGATGGAGACAACGTGGCATAAGGAGGATACTCTGTCTGCTACAACTTGGGGTTGGCATGTGACAGTTCATATGAGAAGAAAGGTAAGCAGAGGCGGCTCTAGGCTTTGTGAGGCCTTAGGCAAAATTTAGACACAAGGCCCCACTCACACCCTTTGCAGTGGTTAGGGAAGAGCCCTGAGGCTGAGCATCTTATTACTGCTGCTGCTTGTGTGGGTAGGATGTGTACATGCGTACATCACATAGGATGTGCCAATCACATGGGATGAATAGGAGAGGAGGATCAGCAAGGATTGGCGCAGTACACATCCCACCCATACAAGCAGCAGTAGTAGTTAGATGCTCCACCTCAAGGTGAATAGGGGTGGGTGGTATGTGCAGGAGGGGGGCACGGGGTTAATAGGGGTGGGTGGTATGTGCAGGAGGGGGCATGGGGTGAATAGGGGTGGGTGGTATGTGCAGGAGGGAGGCACGGGGGGATTTCTGATCTTGGGCAATAAGCACTCAGCGTCACTCCATGAGCATTCAGTCCCATCTCAGAAAGCTGCAGCTCCACCTCCTCCCTTGTAAGATTTTTGCAGACAGCGTTGAAGCACACTAAGCAGAAGAGCCAGAAAGAGCTGAGAGAGAGAGGTAGGATAATCCATGCCCGTGTGCGTCTATGTGGCTTTGTCTCATCCATGGGTGCCCTGTAGGATAATCTCAGGGATGACTCTTAGGCAAATTAGGCAGTTGCGAGGCCCCTGTGAGTGTGAGGCCCTAGGCGACCGCCTAATTTGCCTAATTAGAGAGCCGCCTCTGAAGGTAAGAATCTGGGAGAAGTCTGGAGAGCTGTGCGTGGGTCAAAGACCCAGTGGGTCAGGAAGGAGTGTTAGGGCAGTGGGGTATTGATCTATACAGACTAATACACCTATTAGGCGGGTCACATCGTGTGAAGGGTTAGGGAGGTGTGTGTGGGTGGCGTGGCGGTGTGGTTGTGGGGGTTTGGATCCGAAAATGTGTCCAACAGGCCCACGTGTTCCCATATTTATTTGGGGTATCTGTGGCCTGGTGTATGAGGCTCTCCATTTCCGAAATCTTGTCGGCACGCTTGATCCATTCGGCAATCGTGGGGAGTGTTGTGGTTCTCCAATGTACCGGTATACATTGAGTAGCTGCATTAATGAGATGCATCGTTAGTGATTTGTTGTATGCTTTTTGGGGAATGGAGGTGTGGTGTAGTAGGAATTGGGCCGGCGTGAAGTCTGGGGTATATGTTGTGATCTGGGATATTAGGCGATGGATTTCTGTCCAGTATGGAAGTAGGAGCGGGCAATCCCACCAGATGTGGAGAGGTGTTCCTAGAGCTGCGTTGCATCGCCAGCATGTCGGGGGGACCAATGGATGAAATTTATGAATTTTGTCTGGGGTTCTATACCACTTAGAAAGGATTTTATACCTATGTTCTTGAGAAGAGACATTTATTGAACCCTTGTGTGTATGATGGTATATACGTTCCCAGTCAACTGGCGATAAGTCGATGGCGAGGTCTGATTCCCATCGTTCAACTAGGGTATCATTTTTGATTATGTGTGTGGAGAAGAGTAGTGAGTATGTGGCCGATATAACGTGCCTCTGGGGTTCAGAGCTAAGGCATAGAGATTCGAAGGACGTGAGTTTTCTGTGCCATTGTGGGTTCTGAGTCGAGGTGAGGAAGAAGTGGCGAAGTTGTAGGAATTTGAAGAAGGGGATGTGGTATTCTGGGAAAGCAAGGGACATTGAATGATACGATAAAAGGGTTCCGTTCTGAAAAAAGTCAGAGGCTCTAGGGGGTTTGTCAGGGACAGTTGTCGTCGGGGCTTTCGGAATTAGACCTGGTGGAAAATCAGGGTTGTCGGTTAAAGGTGTCATGGGGCCGTGTGTTGGAGTTAGTTTCATCTGGGTGCATGAGTTACGGAAGGAGAGCAGTGTGGCATTGATTAATGGATGTGTTAAGAGGGGTTTAGGGGCCCGGGATTTGGGGAGCCAAGGTAAGTGAGTTAATGGGATGGGAGAGAAAGCTTGTTCCACGCGAATCCAGTCTTTATGTGGTTTATGTACATGCCAATCCACTACCCTGGCTAAATGGCACGCGAGGTGGTATTTGCGGATGTCGGGGAGGCTGAGACCGCCTGACAGTTTGGGGAGAGTCATTCGATTCCAGCTGATTCTAGGTGCTTGAGCTTTCCATATAAAAGTCCTACACATATGCTGGTACGTTGTGAAGAAGGCCTTAGGTAGGGTGATGGGAATAGCTTGCATCAGATACAAGAGTCTAGGAAGGGTATTCATTTTCAGGATTGCTACTCTTCCAAACCAGGAAAAGGGGCCTGTGTGCCATTTGAGCAAGTCCCCTTGGATGGTGTGAAGAGCATGTGCGAAGTTAAGTGAATATAAGTCCCGCAAATTAGTGGGTAGTTTAATCCCTAAATAGGAGATGGCTTGAGGGGCCCATTGGAATGGGAAGTTAAGTTTACAAAGTGATACTAAAGGGGCCGGTAGTGTGACATTCAGTGCTTGGGATTTGGAAAAATTAATTTGCAAATTGGAGAGGGATTTGAAAAGGGAGAGGTCTTTTAGTAAGTTGGGGATTGTAACGAGTGGGTCAGAAAGGAAGAGCAGGACGTCGTCCGCGTAGGCTGCGATTTTGTACGAGTTACGATTGATGGTCAGACCTTTCACGTCGGGGTTATCTCTGAGCCGTCGCAGGAAGGGTTCCATAGTGAGTAGGAAAATGATCGGGGATAGAGGACATCCTTGACGGGTACCATTGGATATGGAGAAGGCGTTCGATAGGCGGCCGTTAACCCTTAGTCTAGCCGAGGGAGATGAGTAGAGGAGCATAATCATTCGAATAAAAAGCTGTGGTAAACCAAGTGCATGAAGTACTGCTTCTATATAGTCCCAGGCCACTCTATCGAACGCCTTCTCCGCGTCCAGGGATAGGAAGAAACCCGGAGTCGATGTGGTGGTAAGCCAGTGATGGATATTCAGCGCTTTAATGGTATTGTCCCTGGCCTCCCTACCAGGGACAAACCCCACTTGGTCCAAGCCAATCAGATTCGGGAGAAGGGGCAGCAGACGGTTAGCTAGCACCTTAGCGTACAGTTTCAGATCGACATTGAGTAACGATATGGGGCGGTAGTTTGTAACTAACATCGGGTCCTTATCAGATTTTGGGATGAGCGTGACGTGTGCTTCTAGTAAATCCCTATGTGTAGCATCTGTTGGGAGATAGGTGTTGAAAGCTGTTACTAATTGGGGTATCAGTATGTCTGGGAAGGATTTATAGTAACTGGCCGTTAGGCCGTCAGGGCCAGGGCTTTTCCCCGTTTTTAGTTGTTTCATGGCGGAGAGGACCTCTGGTGTCGTGAGGGGGGAATTAAGGTTGGCAGCTTCAGATTCTGAGATCGGATTAGGAGAGTAAGTTTGTAGGAAGTCTCGAATGGCCGATTCACGGTCGGGGAGGTCAGGGCTCGATGGTTGGGTAGGAAGATTATATAATTGGGAGAAATAGGCCACAAATTGGTCAGCAATGTCGTCAGTCTTAGTCAGGGGGTTACCTGTCTTGTCCCTAATTGAATGGATAGTATGAGCAGCCTTCTTGTTTTGAAGCGCTTTAGCTAATAATTTGCTAGACTTGTTGCCGAATTCATAGAACATTTTTTGGGAAATGGCATAGTTACGTTTCAGTCTGAGATGGAGTTCTTCAAGGAGTTCCTCTCTGGTCTGGGTCAGTTCAGTTAAGACCTCAGCTGCCAAGGATGCTTTGTGTTTCTGTTCAAGTGCATGGATTTTAGTAGTTAAGAGATCGATGCGTGCCTTTCTAAGTTTGTTACGGGTTGCTGCCAAAGAGATGAATGATCCCCTAATAACACATTTGTGGGCAGCCCAGACCACCATTGGGGAGGAGGTTTCCGAAGCGTTTTCAGCAAAGTATTGAGAGAGGCGTTTGGAGATTGTTTGGACATTTGCTGGGTCTGTGAGTAAGGAGTTGTCTAAGCGCCATATTTGAGATCTATTGACCGTGGAAGGGAGATGGAGGGACATGGTTATTGGGTTATGGTCAGATAGAAACATCGGGTCTATGGTGGCCGTTGATAGGTAGGAAAGGTCGTCCTGGGTTATAAAAAGGTAATCGAGTCTGGAGTATCGGTCATGAGGAGAGGAGAAGAACGTGAAATCTTTGACGTTGGGATGTAAAGTGCGCCAGGAGTCGTGTAGTAGTAGGTCATGGAATTGGGTTTTAATAGCACGTAGAGCTTTAAAGGTCAGTGTGGATTGACCTTTGGAGGTGTCTAAAGAAGGGTTTAGTGCCACGTTGAAGTCTCCTCCAACAATTAGAGTACCCGCTTGGAAGGCGGTGAGTTGGTGTAGGGTGTTGCGAAAGAACGTGACTTGATGAGTGTTCGGTGCATACAAATTGGCAATTGTGATAGGCCTATTGTTAAGTGTCCCTTTTAGAAAGAGGAATCTGCCACTCACGTCTTTTTGTACATCAGTCAATTGGAAGGGGCAATGACGGGAGATGAGGATAGAGACTCCTTTGGACTTGGCCTCTGGATTGGGGGCGTGGTACACTGTGGGGAAGTGTTTGTTATGAAGTTTGGGGATACGGTCAGATCTGAAGTGGGTTTCCTGAAGTAGAGCGATGTGGGTTTTGGTCTTATGCAAGTATGAAAGTAATAGTGATCGCTTTTCGGGGGTGTTAAGGCCACGGGTGTTAATGGAGCAAACTTTCATGTGCATTAAGGACTGTGTTGTAACCTGTGAGGGGTTTGGGGTGTCCATGTCAGTCGGTCAGTGGAGTGAGAGCAAGTATTGGGAGACAATTCAAGCGGACTGATGTGAGGTAGAATGTTGTGTGTGGATCAGTGCTAGATGTGGTGTGTACCACTAAGAGAACAACAAAAAAAGAAAAAAAAAACCGAAGAGGCAGCAGGGAATAATCCCTGTCTATCTCAGATCAGTAGGATCGGTATATGTACAGAGCGGGGACAGGGCCCCTCCTCGCTACAGAGAGGAAGCGCCTGAAGCCGCCACTGTGTGGGGGTCGACTATGGCTCGAGGAAGAGTACTGGTAAGTCTGTAAAAACATGGGAGTCCCGCCAAGTCACGACTGTATGGAGATAGCAAAAGTGGGAGGTATTAGGGCAAGAGCATGGGTATAGATAGCACGGTGTATGGAGGGGATCTATTGAGCGGGTGAGGGCAATTTAACTGGATGCAGAGGAGATGGTAGGTTGTTTACCCAGATCAGAAGGTGTTAGAAGATGTTGCCGAAGAGATCGGGGTGTTACCAGGGATCTAGTGTTAAGTAAAATAAGAAAGAGATATTTTATATGGAGGTGAGGTAGAGCGGAGACAATCCAGAGGTCACCTGTGGCATTGAGAAACATAACCGTTTGAACAGCGAAAAAATATGTAACAGTACTGAACATAAATATCAAAACATCAAAACATGGTCCGTACGTCCACTGAACCAGGAGATATGCCTGTAAATAGAAAGCATGTATAAAAACTGCTAGCAACATATATATTATCACCGGGATACTTGCGAGTAGGTGGAGCCTAACAGGCGTGTAGGAACGCTGAGAATGTGCAAATGGAGTCCAAGTTTCGGTCAGGTTAGTAAGTGGTTTGGGGAGCAGGAGTGTTGCACAGTGGATGATAACGGCCCAGGGGGTCAGGTTAGAGACAGTAACCGATCGTGTGTCATCTGTGCTGTAGTGGAGCCGCTGAGAGAGGCTGTCGGGTGAATGGTAGGCTATTCGTACTCTGCTGAGGGTCATTTCCGGGTTGAAGGCGTAAGTATGTCAGGCGCAGGTTACGATCACGTGTAGCGTCATTTCCACAGTTGGTCGCTAAGCACCTTGGGGATTGTAGTGTGGCGCGGAGGAGAATCAGGGCGGGAGAGTACTGATTGCTCCGTGTGACCCAAAGATGGCGAAAGTTTGTCAAAACAAGCAGCAGAGAAATAAAAATAAAAAAAATAAAAAATAAAAAGCAGAGACAGCACACTATAGTCATGGGGTCGTAGCAAGCAGGCCTAGTACTGCCTATCCATACAATGCTGCATCCAGCGGTGTAAGGTAGAGCGCAGCCCAAGCACTCGGTCCATAGTAGGGGATAGAATCAAAGTTAATAGAGCACGGTACCTGATTGGAAGTAGTGCACTCAGCGGTTATGGAGTCCGGTGTGGAGGCGGACGTACCTTGGAGTACCATCAGGGTGGAAATAAACCAAAGATCGTGTTTCCGGGCACAAGGTTGAACCTGGGCAAGTGGTCGTAGCTGGTCCGGATCTTTGTGGAACTATTTCCATCATTCTGAGAGGGTAGGCAGAGGATCACGGGAGAGGACGGAGTGTAACGGGGAAACTACATATAGCGGCTTGTAGTAACATCACTACGGACATCAGCGAAGGCTTCTCTAATGGTCCCTCCTGGACCTCCTGGAAGTAGATGAGCGGTATGGACTGCGGTCGCGATGGTAAGACCTGCGCGCCTCCCGGTCTCCCATGGTGGAGGGTGGGCTAGCCTGGCGAACATCTTGGTCTTGAGCTTCCATGAGTTCCGGCGCCGGGGGATCCCTTTGTATTGCCGAGCGGCGGAATTCCGAGAACCAGTCCGGCACCGCCACGAGCGGGATGTTCAGTGTGTGGCAGAAGCGCGGTAGGTCTTCTGGTACTTTAAGAAGCGCCGTGCGGCCCTGGGAAGCGGCCGATAGGCAGAATGGAAACTTCCATTTGTAGGCAATCCCATGGGTGCGCAGGGCGTCAAGTAGCGGTTTGAGATTCCTGCGATGTTGCAGAGTTATGCTGGATAGGTCCTGGTAAATCTGTATCGAGGCACCAGAATGAGTGATGTGAGGCCGTTCCCTGGCTCGTTTCAGGATTGTTTCTTTGGTCCTGAAATCAGTAATGCAGCAGACTACATCTCGAGGTGGATCAGTGTCCCTGCCCTTGGGACGCAGGGCTCTGTGGATTCTGTCCATGATAAGAGGGGTTTGAGGCGGGCGGCCAAGCAGATTGTTAAAGAGATCCGTAACAGTGGGTAAAATTTGCTCTCCCTCGACAGTTTCTGGAAGGCCTCTGACCCGTAGGTTATGACGTCTGCCCCTATTGTCGAGGTCTTCCAGATGGCGGGCCATGTCCCGTAGTTGCAGGGTGTGCGTATCCACATAGTGAGTGGTCTTCTGTAGTTGCACTCCCTGTATATTGAGTGTATCTTCAACGGCCGTTACTCTAGTATTGACGGCGCGAAGATCAAGGCGCAGCTCTGCAATGGCCGCGGAGAGGGTGCCCTTGATATCTTCTGCTATGGCCCTCAGGTCGTGGATGCTCAGCTGGGGTTGAGATGGAGGCATGGCGAAATCCGCAGTCCCGACATCGGTTGATGGTGGCGGGGTCGGATGCAGCTGGATGTCAGACCGGGTGGGAGATTGGTCTCGTGAGTCCCTGAGGTGAGCGGGCGCCATGTTCCCTCTGGTGTTCCTGAACATATCAGGAATAGTGTTGGTCAGGGCTCCGGAATTCCTCCGTGGGGAGCGGGATCGTGAGGTAGACGACATCCGCGAAGCAGTCCCCATGGATTAGCGGTAGATTGGTGCAGTGAAACCTCCGGTGGGTAGTTTTAAAGTCGTGAGGTGGCGGGAGCTAAGGAGCTAAGCGTCCATCTTCTCGGCAAGCCAGGCCACGCCCCTCCTTCATTCCATTAGATTGAGGTTGTACTGTGTCATCATTAAATTAGATGGAGGTTGTACTGTGTCATCATTCCATTAGATGGAGGTTGTACTGTGCCATCATTCCATTAGATGGAGGTTGTACTGTGTCATCATTCCATTAGATGGAGGTTGTACTGTGTCATCATTCCATTATCTGGAGGTTGTACTGTGCCGTCATTCCATTAGATGGAGGTTGTACTGTCATCATTCCATTAGATGGAGGTTGTACTGTGTCATCATTCCATTAGATGGAGGTTGTACCGTGTCGTCATTCCATTAGATGGAGGTTGTACTGTGTCATCATTCCATTAGATGGAGGTTGTACTGTGTCATCATTCCATTAGATGGAGGTTGTACTGTGTCATCATTCCATTAGATGGAGGTTGTACTGTGCCATCATTCCATTAGATGGAGGTTGTACTGTGCCATCATTCCATTATATGGAGGTTGTACTGTGCCATCATTCCATTAGATGGAGGTTGTACTGTGTCTTCATTCCATTAGATGGAGGTTGTACTGTGCCATCATTCCATTAGATGGAGGTTGTACTGTGTCATCATTCCATTAGATGGAGGTTGTACTGTGTCATCATTCCATTAGATGGAGGTTGTACTGTGTCATCATTCCATTAGATGGAGGTTGTACTGTGCCATCATTCCATTAGATGGAGGTTGTACTGTGCCATCATTCCATTATATGGAGGTTGTACTGTGCCATCATTCCATTAGATGGAGGTTGTACTGTGTCTTCATTCCATTAGATGGAGGTTGTACTGTGCCATCATTCCATTAGATGGAGGTTGTACTGTGTCATCATTCCATTAGATGGAGGTTGTACTGTGTCATCATTCCATTAGATGGAAGTTGTACTGTGCCGTCATTCCATTAGATGGAGGTTGTACTGTGCCGTCATTCCATTAGATGGAGGTTGTACTGTGCCATCATTCCATTAGATGGAGGTTGTACTGTGTCTTCATTCCATTAGATGGAGGTTGTACTGTGCCATCATTCCATTAGATGGAGGTTGTACTGTGCCATCATTCCATTAGATGGAGGTTGTACTGTGTCATCATTCCATTAGATGGAGGTTGTACTGTGTCATCATTCCATTAGATGGAAGTTGTACTGTGCCGTCATTCCATTAGATGGAGGTTGTACTGTGCCATCATTCCATTAGATGGAGGTTGTACTGTGCCATCATTCCATTAGATGGAGGTTGTACTGTGTCATCGTTTCATTATATGGAGGTTGTACTGTGTCATCGTTTCATTATATGGAGGTTGTACTGTGTCATCGTTTCATTAGATGGAGGTTGTACTGTGTCATCATTCCATTAGATGGAGGTTGTACTGTGTCATCGTTTCATTATATGGAGGTTGTACTGTGTCATCATTCCATTAGGTGGAGGTTGTACTGTGTCATCGTTTCATTAGATGGAGGTTGTACTGTGTCATCATTCCATTAGATGGAGGTTGTACTGTGTCATCGTTTCATTATATGGAGGTTGTACTGTGTCATCATTCCATTAGATGGAGGTTGTACTGTGTCATCATTCCATTAGATGGAGGTTGTACTGTGTCATCGTTTCATTATATGGAGGTTGTACTGTGTCATCATTCCATTAGGTGGAGGTTGTACTGTGCCATCATTCCATTAGGTGGAGGTTGTACTGTGTCATCATTCCATTAGATGGAGGTTGTACTGTTTGAGAATTAAAAGGAGTTGGGACTTTAAATGAGGTGTGTGATGATGTCAGTACTAGGGTAGTATCGTAAACACATCAATAATAAGTATATAGTAATAATAAGGAAATAGTAACATGATGCAAAATTACACAATGTTGAGAGCAAATTTCTTTCAAAAGCCTCCTCAACACCACGGTATAAACACAATATATTCCATGATTGCATAAATCCATCCAAATATTAAAACATATTCATCATGATTGGGCCGGATCATAACTCATAGAGAAGTTATGGACATAAACTAAAAATCTGATTGTGTAGATATATCACAATATACAGTAATGACATTACTTCATAGTTGGCAATAGATCATATAAAAAAAAGTCAAACATATATGAGCGTGATGTAGAGAACAAGTTGCAACCATGTAGATCGACGCGTTTCGTGGAGAACACTCCACTTCCTCAGGAGAAGATGCCATCTGCAAAAAGTATATGGACAATGTTGGAATCTAGTAGTAAAACCCCAGAAGGGAAAGGAATGGAAACAAGAGGGAAGGAACCCACTGCAATGGTGGGATATCCTACCCGGATTTGCTCACATAACAACTCCAGGTTATTTGGGGGGTGTCGGCACCGGAGGCAGAGGGAGTGCTGCCTGTGCCCACCAGCGCATTGGTTAGGAGGACTTGCAAGGGAATAGTAAATCTCCTTTGGATAGTAAGTGGCATCATGACTGGTAATCCCCGGGAATTTTATAAAAAATCATTAAAGTGGTGTTTCAGCTTTAAAAGATGTCCCTCGGCGTTCCGGATCCAGCGCCGCCATCCTCAGTAAGGGAAACGGCTTTGCACGCCTACTGCGCATGCGCAAGTGGGATTTGTAAACGGGGAACGCAATGTGTTGTGGGGCACCATTCCCATAACACACCGCGCCCCATTCACCTGAAGACGGAAGAAGAGAAGATCACCGCGGCGCTGGAGGAGGCAGATTAGGACAATCTGCCTAGCAACAGCCATTTCTGGTAAGTAAAAAAAAAAATTTTTATTTTAAATTGTTACTAACCTTTTGTCAAGTTTTCATTTTCAGGGTGTCCCACCACTTTAATATAAAATAATCATTGGAATGAATATATGAATTGCCCACCAGTCTATGTTGTGTAATTACCAATTGATATCCCACAACAGAAGTTTGTCTCTACAGGGTGTATAAGAGTGACGCCGTATTCATATATATTAGAGGAGAAGTCCAGCCTGAGCTGGTTTGGCTGTACTTCTCCTATGGAGTCCGTTTTGCACTCCTGCGACCCGTTTTCAGCAGAGAGGGGTCTGAAGTCGGTCCAGGGCCCCCGTCATCACGACAATGGAAGTCGGTATCCGCCAGATCCCTGGACCGACAACCCAGCGCATGCTCTGAGTGAGTCGCTGAGAGCCTGAGCCGGCGGCTCCGCCCCCTCCACAGCCCAGCGCTCCGATGAGCGAGGAGGGAGAGGAGCGGAGAGCTGTGACCAGTGGCGGCCCGTCCATAGGGGGCGCCCGGGCGCCGCCCCCCCCCCTCCTTGCAGTTAAAAAAAAATAAAAAAAAAAAAAAAAGTTAAAAAAAAAAAAAGAATTTTTATTTAAACATGTCCCTTTAAGGGCGCCGGGCACAGTGCAGTATGCACCGCTCTATCACCAATAGATAGATTCATGCATTGCATGAATCTATCTATTGGTCACCGCTGCCGCCCCCTATTCAGGTGTCCGGCCCCTGATCGGGCGCCGGGCATCTGAATTACAGTGGGGGGGGTGTTGCTGGAAGCGCCCCTATTAGAGCTGTAAGCTCTAATAGGGGACCCTATTAGAGCGGTGTGCTCTAATAGGCTTCCATAAGTGTAAACAGCGGGCGCACGGCCGTGCGTTCGCTGATTACACAGTATTGTGTTAGAGAAGCGAATACATCGCTTCCCTAACACAGACCCGCCTCTCAGCCAATCAGGTTGCCAGGTCTGTTACCTGTAACCTGATTGGCTGAAGTCACAGGCGCTGTGATTGGACGCTAGGCGTCCAATCATAGCAAAAGACAGGCGCGGGAGAAGAAGACCCCGGGTTAAAGAAACCAAGGATGTCCTGGCCGACTTCTTTCCACAGACGGTAGGCAAACTCTTCTTTTAGTTTTTTGCATGTTACTTATGTGTCATCAAGTCTATTGTATGGCTATTGTAGTGATATTGCTGTTCGTGGTACAGGGGAGCACGCCTTGGATGAAACACTGTATCTCCTGTACACTTCAGAAGAGGGGCCCGGGAACCTGCAGACAGCTGAACTGCCTTCTGACACTTGTGGATCTCCTTGCAGCTGCCAACTTTCTCCCTCAGGCAGCTCTGCAGGGGCAGGGATCAGTTCTACATACTGGCAAGTGGTAAAGTGAGCTGCAGTCTCAGTCTGCCTGTGTCTCTGTCGGGTCCTGAAACTCCCACTCGTCAATATTATCTCTGGTCAGTGTGAGCAGGAAGTTTGCTTCTCCTCCTCAGTACTGACCTCTGATCTCCCTCCCTCCAGATCGTGCTCTCACTGCTCTGTGTTCACTGAACTCCAGGGTTTGGATGGAGCAGTGCTTCTGCTGGAGGGGGTGAGTGTGTGTGTGTGTGTGTGTGTGTGTGTGTGTGTGTGTGTGTGTGTGTGTGTGTGTGTGTGTGTGTGTGTGTGTGTGTGTGTGTGTGTGTGTGGGAGGGGGGTTGCTGCTGGAAAAAGTCACAAAACTTTATGATTTTGGAGAGAGGTGACTATGAAGCCAGCCTAGAACTGCAGATAGCTGTCAATGCAGTGCTGAGCAAGAAGCCAGTGGACACATCTCTCTCTCCAGCTGCCAGGAATCTCTGCCCAGCCATTTCTATATACCATCCCCTCCAATTAGAGGGGCACAGTGGCAGCGTTTGATGGGCACAGTGGCAGCGTTTGATGGGCACAGTGGCAGCGTTTGATGGGCACAGTGGCAGCGTTTAATGGGCACAGTGGCAGCGTTTGATGGCACAGTGAGGCTGTTTGTTTGCGCCCCCCCAAAAATTTTGAGCACCAGCCGCCACTGGCTGTGACTGACAGTCTGCAGCTCTCGGCTCACAGAGCTGTCAGAATTGAGCGATCGGCGGTGTTTGATCGCTCGGTTCTCAGTGCAGAGGTGCCGGTGGGGACCGATTCAGCAGCATCCACCTAGGTAAGTATGATTCTGGGACAAACTCCATTCCCATACTTCTCTTTTAAGAAATAGGGGCAGTAAAAATCCCAGGAATAGCAAGAGAGGTGTATAAGTGAACGTGTGTCCAAATAAAAAACGTGAAATAAGTAGAGACCCATAAAAGAGTAGTTGGAAGTTGTACTGTGCAGTCATATAGATGGAGGTTGTACTGTGCAGTCATATAGATGGAGGTTGTACTGTGCAGTCATATAGATGGAGGTTGTACTGTGCCATCGTATAGATGGAAGTTGTACTGTGCCATCATATAGATGGAGGTTGTACTGTGCAGTCATATAGATGGAGGTTGTACTGTGCCATCATATAGATGGAGGTTGTACTGTGCCATCATATAGATGGAGGTTGTACTGTGCAGTCATATAGATGGAGGTTGTACTGTGCCATCGTATAGATGGAAGTTGTACTGTGCAGTCATATATATGGAAGTTGTACTGTGCAGTCATATAGATGGAGGTTGTACTGTGCAGTCATATAGATGGAAGTTGTACTGTGCAGTCATATAGATGGAAGTTGTACTGTGCAGTCATATAGATGGAAGTTGTACTGTGCAGTCATATAGATGGAAGTTGTACTGTGCAGTCATATAGATGGAAGTTGTACTGTGCAGTCATATAGATGGAAGTTGTACTGTGCAGTCATATAGATGGAAGTTGTACTGTGCAGTCATATAGATGGAAGTTGTACTGTGCAGTCATATAGATGGAAGTTGTACCGTGCAGTCATATAGATGGAGGTTGTACTGTGCCATCGTATAGATGGAAGTTGTACTGTGCCGTCGTATAGATGGAGGTTGTACTGTGCTATCATATAGATGGAAGTTGTACTGTGCCATCATATAGATGGAAGTTGTACTGTGCAGTCATATAGATGGAAGTTGTACTGTGCAGTCATATATATGGAGGTTGTACTGTGCCATCATATAGATGGAGGTTGTACTGTGCAGTCATATATATGGAAGTTGTACTGTGCAGTCATATAGATGGAAGTTGTACTGTGCAGTCATATATATGGAAGTTGTACTGTGCAGTCATATAGATGGAAGTTGTACTGTGCAGTCATATAGATGGAAGTTGTACTGTGCCATCATATAGATGGAGGTTGTACTGTGCAGTCATATAGATGGAGGTTGTACTGTGCCATCATATAGATGGAAGTTGTACTGTGCAGTCATATAGATGGAAGTTGTACTGTGCCATCATATATATGGAAGTTGTACTGTGCAGTCATATAGATGGAGGTTGTACTGTGCAGTCATATAGATGGAGGTTGTACTGTGCAGTCATATAGATGGAGGTTGTACTGTGCAGTCATATAGATGGAGGTTGTACTGTGCAGTCATATAGATGGAGGTTGTACTGTGCAGTCATATAGATGGAAGTTGTACTGTGCAGTCATATATATGGAAGTTGTACTGTGCAGTCATATAGATGGAAGTTGTACTGTGCAGTCATATATATGGAAGTTGTACTGTGCAGTCATATATATGGAAGTTGTACTGTGCAGTCATATAGATGGAAGTTGTACTGTGCAGTCATATAGATGGAGGTTGTACTGTGCCATCGTATAGATGGAAGTTGTACTGTGCAGTCATATAGATGGAGGTTGTACTGTGCCGTCGTATAGATGGAGGTTGTACTGTGCCATCATATAGATGGAGGTTGTACTGTGCAGTCATATAGATGGAGGTTGTACTGTGCCATCATATATATGGAAGTTGTACTGTGCAGTCATATAGATGGAGGTTGTACTGTGCAGTCATATAGATGGAAGTTGTACTGTGCCATCATATATATGGAAGTTGTACTGTGCCATCATATATATGGAAGTTGTACTGTGCAGTCATATAGATGGAGGTTTTACTGTGCAGTCATATAGATGGAGGTTGTACTGTGCAGTCATATAGATGGAGGTTGTACTGTGCAGTCATATAGATGGAAGTTGTACTGTGCAGTCATATAGATGGAAGTTGTACTGTGCAGTCATATATATGGAAGTTGTACTGTGCCATCATATAGATGGAGGTTGTACTGTGCAGTCATATAGATGGAAGTTGTACTGTGCCGTCGTATAGATGGAGGTTGTACTGTGCAGTCATATAGATGGAGGTTGTACTGTGCCATCATATAGATGGAGGTTGTACTGTGCCATCATATAGATGGAGGTTGTACTGTGCAGTCATATAGATGGAGGTTGTACTGTGCCATCATATAGATGGAGGTTGTACTGTGCAGTCATATAGATGGAAGTTGTACTGTGCCATCATATAGATGGAGGTTGTACTGTGCAGTCATATAGATGGAAGTTGTACTGTGCCGTCGTATAGATGGAGGTTGTACTGTGCAGTCATATAGATGGAGGTTGTACTGTGCCATCATATAGATGGAGGTTGTACTGTGCAGTCATATAGATGGAAGTTGTACTGTGCCATCATATAGATGGAGGTTGTACTGTGCAGTCATATAGATGGAGGTTGTACTGTGCAGTCATATAGATGGAGGTTGTACTGTGCCATCATATAGATGGAGGTTGTACTGTGCAGTCATATAGATGGAAGTTGTACTGTGCCATCATATAGATGGAGGTTGTACTGTGCCATCATATAGATGGAGGTTGTACTGTGCCATCATATAGATGGAGGTTGTACTGTGCAGTCAGTAGTAATAATAATAGATGACCTCTCTGTGTATCTCTCGCTGTCTATGATGATAATGATGAGTGGGGGGTGGTGCTCAGTATCGCCTCCTGTGGCTCTCTCTGGTAGTGCAGTGTGATGATCTCGGGACTCTCCGGCTGACATTCTATCCGGGGAGGAGGAGGGGAGGGGCGGGGAGGAGAGCCGCTCGGGCTCCGCACACACACAGGAGATCTCCGGGGAGGATGGGGTAGGGAGCCGGCAGAGCCGGGCTGGTAGAGGCGGCAGACATGGAGGTGGAATGTGCTATGGAGGTCATGGAGAGCGACAACCCCGAGCAGGTGAGACCCCCCGGGGGGAGCAACGAGCGGATCTACCGGAGCGGGGAGTACATCATGTCCGCTATATATATATATATATATATCTTTATATACCACCCCCCATATATATATATATATATCATTGTATTCATCTACTCTTCACTCTCCATATACATCTCTCCTCTCTATAGATAGATGTCACCCCCATCATCATATATAATACTATATACTCCTCTCTACCATTATATATATATATATATATATATATATATATATATATATATATATATATATATATACACAGGACAGGCGGGGGATGGTCGGGCTCAGTATTGGATCTCTATGGATGATCGGTGTAATAAGATTTGTAAACTTCCCTCTGTATTTTCTCATCGCAGCGTATCCCGTATACCCATCACCCTGTATACCCATCATCAACCCATATACCCATCACCCCTTATACCCATCACCCCGTATACCCATCACCCCGTATACTCATCACCCCGTATACCCCTCACCCCGTATACTCATCACCCCGTATACTCATCACCCCGTATACTCATCACCCCGTATACTCATCACCCTTCATCACTCTGTATACTGATCATTCTATATACCCCCCTATATCTATCTATCCCTATAGCTCTCTCTCTCTATATATACATATGTCCCTCTCTATTTATATATATATATATATATATATTACATACATACACATATATATATATATATATATATATATATATATATATATATATAATTTCTCTCTCTCTGGGACTTGTGGTTCCTTAAGGTCTTTTTATACTTGTATCCTGTTACCTCCGTATGACCCCCCACCTGTTATGGAGGATTGGGGTGACGCTCGGCCCCTCCATACACCAGGGGGGGGGGGTCCTACAGAGTTCCCATGTACATTGGGGGGGGGGGGGGGTTCTACAGAGTTCCCATGTACATTGGGGGGGGGGGTCCTACAGAGTTCCCATGTACATTGGGGGGGGGGGGGGGTCCTACAGAGTTCCCATGTACATTGGGGGGGGGGGGCATACAGAGTTCCCATGTACATTGGGGGGGGGGGGGGCATACAGAGTTCCCATGTACATTGGGGGGGGGGGGGGGGGGGGGGGCATACAGAGTTCCCATGTACATTGGGGGGGGGGCATACAGAGTTCCCATGTACATTGGGGGGGGGGTCTGTGGTTTGGTTTCTTCCTCATCTGATATAGAAATTATAATTGAATTATCATAAAATGTAATGAATTCAAAATTATTTGTAGAGATCCATTCTGTCCGGCACACCCAGCCCCCCCCCCCCCGGTGTATTTGGGGTGGGGGGGGGCACAGATACTCGGAGAGAACGACGGATCGGTTTCCTTTCAGTGATAATATTTAGTTTGGATTGGATGTCTCATTATAGACCCCCCTCTGTGTACAATGACGAGGACATTATCCCTGAATGCAGCACCAGGGCTGGTCCTTATAACAGTGAACTAAAATAGTGCCTACTATACCAAATAGCAGTTGGTGCAAATCCCCAAAAAAGTTATTGGTGACAAGAAACCTTCAGTGTAAATTACACCTCTGTGCAAGGTGGTCCCTTACTTTACTGCCGTAAGGTAACGTCATAAGAAAATCAAGGTAATCCAAATTCCTGCCACCGCTAAGAAGGGTTTTCTTTTGAGTACCTCAACACTAGGGGTGCAACGGATCAAAAAACTCTCAGATCGGATCGTTCCTCGGATCAGAGTCACGGATCGGATCATTTTTCGGATGAGCAAATAATAACTGAATTTTCAAAAACCTGTGAAAATTCCACCACCATATAGTCCCCACTGTAATATCCACCATCTCCCCCACTGTAATATTGGCTGGGTATGGCTGAGCATGGCTGGGTATTACCGAGTATTGCACAGCATGGCTGGGTTTGGCTGGGTATTGGCAGAGTATTGGCTGAGTATTGAGTATTGCAGAGTATTGCAGAGTATTGGCTGAGTATTGGCTGGGTATTGGCTGAGTATTGGCTGGGTATTGGCTGAGTATTGGCAGAGTATTGGCAGAGTATTGGCAGAGTATTGGCTGGGTATTGGCAGAGTATTGGTTGGGTATTGGCTGGGTATTACCGAGTATTGCACAGCATGGCTGGGTATGGCTGGGTATCTGCAGAGTATTGGCTGTGTATCTGCAGAGTATTGGCTGGGTATTGGCTGGGTATTGGCTGGGTATTGGCTGGGTATTGGCTGGGTATTGGCTGGGTATTGGCAGAGTATTGGTTGGGTATTGGCTGGGTATGGCTGGGTATCTGCAGAGTATTGGCTGTGTATCTGCAGAGTATTGGCTGGGTATTGGCTGGGTATTGGCTGGGTATTGGCAGGGTATTGGCTGGGTATTGGCAGGGTATTGGCTGGGTATTGGCTGGGTATTGGCTGGGTATTGGCAGAGTATTGGCTGGGTATTGGCTGGGTATTGGCAGAGTATTGGCTGGGTATTGGCAGAGTATTGGCAGGGTATTGGCAGGGTATTGGCTGAGTATTGGCTGGGTATTGGCTGGGTATTGGCTGGGTATTGGCTGGGTATTGGCTGAGTATTGGCTGAGTATTGGCTGGGTATTGCGCTGGGTATTGGAAGGTTATTGCAGAATATTGGCAGGGTATTGGCAGAGTATGGAGGAATGGCTGTGACTGCAATTGTCACAGAGCAGCGCTGTGGGCACTACAGATCCAGCCCACATCGCTGCTGCCATACGATCTCTCCCCTCCACTGTACAGATCTGTACACAGAGGGGAGAGAGGAACCGGCATCATCATGCATTGTAAACGGCCGACGGGTGCACCAAGATGGCCGGAGCTAGGCCGAAGCCGCTGGCGTGTGCTGATCCGAACAGGATGACCCGTTCGGCTCACAGATCGGTGAAGATGCGTTGCACCCCTACTCAACAGTGGATAGGTGGGAGAGAGCTCCAGATCCGGTATAATGTATTGGGGGAGAAGGAGAAATGGATGTCCAAATCGTAAAGTATGTTTAAAAAAGTATGTTTTAACTAAAACAAGGAGCTGAATGTACTCACATTTAAAATATACAAGCAAAATACAGCACCACAAGCGGCGAGCTCGCAATCCGACGTCACTTCCGATGCCTATCTGTTCTGACGCGTAGCGTCATGATCACGTGACTTCATCAGGGACTCGATCCCTGATGAAGTCACGTGATCGTGACGCTACGGGATCCCTGATGAAGTCACGTGATCGTGATGCTACGTGATCCCTGATGAAGTCACGTGATCGTGACGCTACGCGTCAGAACAGAAACCGGAAGTGACGTCGGATTGCGAGCTCGCCGCTCGTGGTGCTGTGTTTTGCTTGTTTATTTTAAATGTGAGTACATTTGGCGCCTTGTTTTAAATAAAACATACTTTTTTGAACATACTTTAAGATTTGGACATCCATTTCTCCTTCCCCCCTATACATTATACCGGATCCGGAGCTCTCTCCCACCTTCCCACTGTTGAGGTACTCAAAAGGCAACCCTTATTAGCGGTGGCAGGAATTTGGATTACCTTTATTTTCTTATGACGTTACCTTACGGCAGTAAAGTAAGGGACCACCTTGCACAGAGGTGTAATTTACACTGAAGGTTTCTTGTCACCAATAACTTTTTTGGCATTTGCACCAGCTGCTATTTGGTATAGTAGGCACTATTTTAGTTCACTGTTATAAGGACTTTTTATATACTGTAGTCCAAATCAAGAGAGCAGCCTAGGGTGACAACACTGCTTCTCCATAGATACAGTACAGTATGAATGTTGTCATCCTAGAACAGGAAGTGTGTCACTGGCGGGATCACTAGAATTGGTTAGTTAACAAATACAGCCACTTTATCTAAGGACCGGTGTGATGCAATGTATAAAATCTTTGGGTTTGGATACATCTTAGGTTAACATCTCTGCGTGTTTGCGGGCCATGTTTACACGGGTACGGCAGCCTATTAATTTCAATGGACTGTGTTTCCGGAAAAAAAAAAAAAAAAAGGTGCATGCATTTTCAAAAATGTTGCCACAGGTAAAATGTGTGCGGGAATCGTTTCGGCTCAGCCGTGCATTTTCACTGCAGGTGGCTGCGGGTGCAGAAATCGCTGCGATTCCCGCAACCCGAAGCCACATGCGGAAGTGTCAACCTAGGGTCAGGCTCTATTCACACATGATCGCCACGATTCCGCCTCACAATTCAACCTCGCGATTTCAAACGCAGGACGTGTTTGCGATGCCATTACTTCTAATGGCACCTCAATCTCTCCGCAATTTTGCCGCGATTATGGTGTGGCACAATCGAACAAACAGTTGCGACAAAATCGCAGGCGCCATTGGGATGCCATTAGAAGTAATGGCATTGCAAACCCGTCTGGGTTTTTTTTTTTTTTTCCTTGCACCTGATTGGGTATTCTTTGCAAAGTGAAGCTTTACCTTATTTACTAAGCGCTGGAGCAACTGCACTTTGCAGAGGGCACAGTGGAGCTGCACGATTCCGGCCAAAATGAGAATCACAATTTTTTTTGCTTAGAATAAAAAGATCCCGATTCTCGCGGCGTAAAATCTTTCACATTATACAAAAAAAAATTGGGCTAACTTTACTGGTTCGTTTTTTTTTTTTTTTTATTCATTAAAGTGTAATTTTTTCCCCAAAAAATTGCATTTGATCGACTGCGTCGCAAATACAGTGTGGCATAGAATATTGCAACAATCACCATTTTATTCTCTAGGGTCTCTACTAAAAAATATATATGATGTTTGGGGGTGCTAAGTAATTTTCTAGCAAAACAAATAATGATTTTAACTTGAAACCAACAAATGTCAGAAAAAGGTTTAGTGTTTAAGTGGTTAACCACTTCAGCCCCGGACCAATTTGCAGCCAAAGGACCAGGCCACTTTTTGCGATTCGGCACTGCGTCGCTTTAACTGACAATTGCGCGGGCGTGCGACATGGCTCCCAAACAAAATTGGCGTCCTTATTTTCCAACAGATAGAGCTTTCTTTTGGTGGTATTTGATCACCCCTGCGTTTTTTTTATTTTTTGCACTATAAACAAAAATAGAGCGACAATTTAGAAATAAATGCAATATTTTTTTACTTTTTGCTATAATAAAAATCCCCCCCCCAAAAAAATATATATCCTCAGTTTAGGCCGATACGTATTCTTCTACATATTTTTGGTAAAAAAAATCGCAATAAGCGTTTATTGATTGGTTTGCGCAAAAGTTATAGCGTCTACAAAATAGGGGATAGTTTTATGGCATTTTTATTAATGATTTTTTTTTTTTACTAGTAATGGCGGCGATCAGCGATTTTTTTTTTTAATTTTTTTTTTTTTTTATTGTGACTGCGACATTATGGCGGACACGTCGGACAATTTTGACACATTTTTGGGACCATTGGCATTAATACAAAGATCAGTGTGATTAAAAATGCATTGATTACTGTAAAAATGTCACTGACAGTGAAGGGGTTAACCACTAGGGGGCGGGGAGGGGATGAGTGTGTGGAGGAGGCGGTCCTTAAGCGGTTAAACTTCCCTCATTTACACACCAAAGTGTATTCCTTTGATCTAAAGGAGAAATTGTTACAATGTTTATACTTAAGTTCCACTGCTAAAGAATGTTGTGATTCTTGGCAGACTGCCTGTTTTTTTTTTTTTTTTGGCTGTCGGCTTCAGCAGAGCAGAGAGAATTCTCTGCATAGAAAGAATCGGGAAATACTTTGTGAAGATCGCAAGGGGGGAAAAAATTGCGATAACGATTAATCATGCAGCTTTAGTGCACAGTCTATTTGCCTTTAGTAAACCACATTGGTGTGTGCTGAAAAAAATTTGCACATGTTGAAAAAAAAAATAACGATAAAAAAAATAAAAAAGCAATTACTGCAATGCATTCTCACAACACATTGCAGCGCATGTTGACAGCGCACACCAGCGCGCGCGTTAGGCACATTGTGTGATGGAAGTGAGCCTGGAGGGAGATTGTGAACTCAGATTTTGGTCTCTGTATTTCATAATCCCGGACTTGTCCTTGTATAACATTCCACAGAAGAGGCAGCCGGCGATGTGTGCGGATGAGTGATCTGGGGATTAATGGGGATTGCAGCAAGGAAGAGCGATTTATTTCCGTGGCACGATGGATGAGCACAATCCCGGGGGGATTTGTCTGTTTTTACAAATATTGCATTTTTATCATTGATGTTAGGATCCTTTTCTGCCCATTGTAGAAATCACTTGTAATAAAAGTATTAATGAGGCAAAATGTACACTGGTGGTGGTGGTGTGGGGGGGGGGGGGGGTGAATGGGGGTGTGTTGTGTCCCCAATATTCCCATTTAAAAACCCATTCAGCTGCCAAAAAGCGGCAGTATTGCCACTTTAATGCATGTCAACCGCTCCTGTTCAACTTTCTGAAAAGCAATCCACCATGGGGGTCAGAAGTAAGTAAGAAAAAGTGTAGAGGTCAGGAATAATGATTTTAGAGGTCAGAAGTGATTATCAGAATGTGCAGGGGTCAGGAATAAGTAACACAGAGTGCAGGGGTCAGGAGTAAGTAGTGCAGAGGTCAGTAATATGTAACAGAGAGTGCAGGGGTCAGGAGTAAGTAGTGCAGAGGTCAGTAATATGTAACAGAGAGTGCAGGGGTCAGGAGTATGTAACAGAGAGTGCAGGGGTCAGGAGTAAGTAGTGCAGAGGTCAGTAAAATGTAACAGAGAGTGCAGGGGTCAGGAGTAAGTAGTGCAGAGGTCAGTAAAATGTAACAGAGAGTGCAGGGGTCAGGAGTAAGTAGTGCAGAGGTCAGTAAAATGTAACAGAGAGTGCAGGGGTCAGGAGTAAGTAGTGCAGAGGTCAGTAATATGTAACAGAGAGTGCAGGGGTCAGGAGTAAGTAGTGCAGAGGTCAGTAATATGTAACAGAGAGTGCAGGGGTCAGGAGTAAGTAGTGCAGAGGTCAGTAATATGTAACACAGAGTGCAGGGGTCAGGAGTAAGTAGTGCAGAGGTCAGTAATATGTAACAGAGGGTGCAGGGGTCAGGAGTAGGTAAAACAGAGTGCAGAAGTAAGGAGTAAATAACAACGTGTGGGGTCACAATCTACCTGTCACATGGCTACAGTTGATGGGTAGATTGCCATTGGCTGGTTGCTGACCTAAGAGTTAGAGGGTAAATCAACCCTTTACCAAAGCGACTCTGTCATCACAACAGCATTTTAATAATCACTTTAATCACAACTACAATCTTTGGTCTTGAAGACCCTTTAGCATCCGACACACTAATGGCTGATGGGTGACTGCCCCCCCGCCACGTGTTGTGGTTCCATCTGCTACATAATCACTGCTCCCTGAAGTGACATAAGGATGGTTGGACCCACAGGTGACAGAGGGGGGATCCAGGCATCCGGCACTCCCAGAAGTACTTTTCTGGCTTTTTATTATAATACAGGATATATATATATATATATAAACTGCGCTTAGAGTGTAAATAATCTATAAAAGGCGGCTGCTAAAAGTGGGATACACACACAGACAAATGGAGAATTATATAAAGCTGCGCCAGTCAAAAATATTTTTTTTTTTTAAATTTTAAAAATTTAAATAAAAAATAAAAATATATGACATAAATAAATCAATATTAAATAACAAAAAATGTGACAATATAATCTATGGCCACGGAGGAGCACATAGATGGTGACCCGGAACGTAAAATGAATCCGTAACAGTCCACAATATAGTTAAGTTCAACACATAGTCCTGTTGAATACTTTAATATACGATATTCCACCCCCAGGATAGTGGAGGAAAAAGCACCACAGTGACTATTCTTCACCTTGATTGTGACATAAAAAATATATATATGGTTGTGCCCGACCACCGGATAAATTGCTCGCTTACCGGATGGCAAGCAGTATAGGCACAAGGATGTATAGTAGGCGGCCTCCTGAACCGGGATCAGTTAATGGGACTGGTCTGGCAGATAGCGATCATCCGGAAAAAGAACGGTCCCTCTGCTTAGAACACTCCACCAAGAAGATTGCCACTAATACTCAGAGAAAAAAGGGGCCCCCCATAGTGTAATACTGATTTGACAAGTTTATTTCGAAAGATAGATTAAAAAGACTTACAAACATCGAAAATTTCGATCATGTAACGAAAACCTGCCGGCCGGTCAGTTTTGAACCCGTCCTCCCTTTCGAACTGCGTGGTGGCGTCGCTGCGTGCCTTCCCATATATATATAATAAATATATATATATATTATTATTATTTTGATTTTTTTTTTTTTTTTTTTTTTTTTTAAAGCCAGTGGCATGTGAAACACACCCAAAAACTCCACCCGGTGCCAAAAAAAGTGCACACACATAAAGAGTGAAACACAAAACGTGCAACGGGTGTTACACTGTCCTCCCTAGGGATGGACCTTACCCTGATCCCCCGGGGCGTTAGGCTCCAGACGGGGACTGAGATACTTCACTTGGTCCATCTGGCCGAAACCAGACGGACCCCATTCTCTGGAGGGTCTGCCGAAACAGACCCACCCAAGTACTAGGTGGGGCTCCCCCAAAGGGAGACCCCATGAGAGAAGGCGAACTAAGCCAGAAGGCCATGTCCACCTCCTCCCAAGACTTTCAGGGTTGGCCCGAGGACCGACTCCCTACTCATCACACAGTGACAAAACTTGTAACATCAAACAAACAAATACAAAAATGTGACAAACAAAGGGAATAAATAAAAAGAAAGTGGGGGAGAAGGAAGTGGAAGAGAGTGAAAAGTGACCATTGTGCAATACAATGGTCGGCCCTCCGGCCAGGAATAAAAAAAAATTCCCCTGGTCCTAGCCAAAAGGCTCGGCCCTAGAGGCAGGTGTAAAAAAGTGATAGTGAAGTGTCCGTGGTGCCATAAATCATAGTGACCCTCACTCATAGTGATTTGTATGGCACCCCTGAACTGCCACTTCAGGGGCACATTCACCATAGGCTTTTCGTACAACCCTGACCCACGACCCAGACCACAGCGGACCCCACCCCAGCCAGGAGGAAGAAGCTCAGGGGGCCAGCCTATCCCCATCACTCCAACCAATTTACATACAGGAGACACCAGCAACTCCTCCCCTTAGTGTAGAAGAAGCTACTGGCATACTCTCCTGAATAACCTGTCCGGAAGCTAGGTCCGCCCCAATCTAGGCCAGAAGGCCAAGGACCGACCCTCCGGATCAGACCCAGTGGTTCTCTATCCTCATCAGGAGCACCCTTCCAGATGGCTCAGACTCGACCATTGGCCGGCCCCCAGTATCTGTCGGGCAGCTCGGCATAGCCCCTGCTGAAACCTCCCTTCCAGGCACTATGACACCATTGGAATTGGTGGCCCTCCCCAGAACGAGAGTAGCACAGCGCCTCCTCTGGAAACTGATAAGAACAGATACTACACTTGATCTTAGCCAAAAGGCCGAGAAGCGATATATATATATATATATATATATATATATATATATATATATACATACATACATTTATAGCACCAACAGTCTACGCAGTGCTCTACAATAGAAAGGGGACAGTACAATTGCAATACAGTTCAATACAGAAGGAATAGGAGGGCCCTGCTCATGGAGATTACAATCTAAAGGGAGGGGCTTATGGATCAATATGCAGATCAGAAGCTGAGATTTTCTGATCCATATGCTCACTTGAGACTAGAGAGAGCCAGGAAACTGGCATTTACAGCATATTGAATTTAATTGCCAGCCTCCTGAAAATCTTAATTGCCTGGCATCATGTTTTTTCCATATTGAGCCCTGGATCGGGAACATATGTGCAGATAGGGGGTTGGTAATTTGCTGGCAGAATACTTCTTCATAGTCAGTGACCCAGAGGGTGGCGAAGACACAAGATGACCATGACTTGAAGGTAACAGACTGGGAGGGCTCTACAAAGTTAGTGAAATTCCTCTTTTATACAACTGTCACCGGAACAAGTGTCCCCATAGGAACATTTATCCTCACCTCCTATTCTGGTGACAACTTAAACATTTTTAATTTCCCCTCACTTTCAGGTTCAAAGAGGGTGAAATGACTGTAATGATCAGAACATAGACAACAATACGAACCTGGCAGAGTTCTTGCCCTTCTCTACTCTATCCAGGAGCAAATAACTTGACTATATATGCATTTTAAATAGGGCAGAATATGTATGTGAAGAGCATCCAGTAATTTGGAGAGACATTTGCTGCTGTGCTGGTGTGTCTTCGCCTGTCACATAGAATACCCCGTGTAGTGCACTCTGCATTCCCCTGCCTGACATGTTTGTCTTTGTTGTAGGAGGAAGACTTCCCCGCTCCGGAGTTTCCTGTTTTTTCCACTCCAGGTAATATAAGAGGCAATCAATAGTCTCCTTTTTTTTTCTTCTTTTTTTGTTATAAACTTGAATGTAAATGGCTTTATTTAAACAAGTAACATGTGTGTAAGTTAGTATCTAGAAGGGGTCCGTATTTGTTCATTACATAGGCAGTTTTTGCTTAGTAGTGCTGCACAATCGCTGTGCTTAAAGTATATCTCCAGCCGAAACGTTTTATTTTTCTAGTTTTTTGATATAAGGCCAGGTTCACACATATGGTCAGGGAATGCATGCTAATCGCAAAAACTCTTAATGGCACCCCCATGCATCGGAAAACGTGGCACAGTTTTAGGTGCGTGAAACCAGTACCATGTGATCACTGTGACCAATTATAGCAGATCCCATGACAATTGTACACAATGAAGGGCTTTGATCCAAGCCATTCATTGTGTGCTATTGTGCTGATCTCTGTGATTGGTCACAGTGATCACATGGTACAGACAGGGCCCATCACAGCCTAGCTGTGATGTTATTAGCTGTGCCCAATCGCAGCTAATCACAATAGTAAACACTGAAGGAATCCATTTCATTCCGTAAAAATGGTTGCTTATAACAGTGAAATTCACTATAATAAGCAATCTTAACCGCTTCCCGACCGCCTCATGTAGATATACGTCTACAGAATGGCACGGGCAGGCAAAACCATGTACCTGTACGTGGCCCTTTAAATGCCTGCCCGTGGGTCGCGCGCCGCCAGCGGCACGCTCGCGACCCGGTCGGGAGCTCCGTGACCCCGGCCGCGGGACCAGCGGACCCGATCGCCGCTGGTGTCCCGCGATCGGGTTACGGAGCTGAAGAACGGAGAGAGGTTTGTGTAAACAAACCTCTCCCCGCGCTTCCTACTCTGCCTGTCATTGATTGGCTGTTCCCGGTCATCGGGAAAGCCAATCAATGACGTCAGACGTCAGCCCCGCCCCCTAATGTAAAAAACACAACACACGTCAGAGCCCATAACCCCTCCCCTCCCCCTAGTGGTTAACTCTTTCACTACAACTGTCATTTATACAGGAATCAATGTATTTAAATAGCATTGATTGCTGTATAAATGACAATGGTCCCAAAAATGTGTCAAAAATGTCCGATGTGTCCGCCATAATGTCGCAGTCACAATAAAAATCGCTGATCGCCACCATTACTAGTAAAAAAAAAAAAAATATTAATAAAAATGCTATAAAACTATCCCCTATTTTGTAAACGCTATAACTTTTGTGCAAACCAATCAATAATCGCTAATTGCGATTTTTTTTTTTTTACCAAAAATATGTAGAAGAATACGTATCGGCCTAAACTGAGGAAAAAAAATGTTTTTTTATATATTTTTTGGGGATATTTATTATAGCAAAAAGCAAAAAATATTGCATTTTTTTTCAAAATTGTCGCTCTATTTTTGTTTATAGCGCAAAAAATAAAAACCGCAGAGGCGATCAAATACCACCAAAAGAAAGCTCTATTTGTGGGAAAAAAAGGACGCCAATTTTGTTTTGGAGCCACGCCGCACGACCGCGCAATTGTCAGTTAAAGCGACGCAGTGCCGAATCGCAAAAAGGGGCCTGGTCCTTTGGCTGCCAATTGGTCCGGGGCTGAAGTGGTTAATGTGCAAGAAAAAAAATAATCCTGATCACTTCCCCAGAGCAGTACAGTGTTACTCTGGTAACATAGTATTGCTATGGTCACAGTATGCTAAAAAATTGTAAAAAAATAAAAAAAAAGAGTAAAAAATGTATTTTAAAAAAATATTAAATTAACGTGGGGTTGCACACACAAAAAAAAAATCATTAATATTCCTAAAAACAAAAAAACATTTGGATTTTTTTTTTTTAACTCACCTCTAAATGGCTGTTGCTAAGGGGTCCCTCGTAGTCTGCCTCCTTCAGTGCCTGGGCTGGTGACATCACTTCCCCTCGGCACAGGAAGGGCTCAGCTCTGCCCCCTCCTCCTGTCAATCATCTGGGACACGTGACAGGTCCCAGATGATTGCGTGGCCACTCACAGCGCTGCTCGCGCATGCGCAGTGGGTGCCCGGCTGTGAAGCCACAGCCGGGCGCCCACACTTAAAATGCTGGCGCCGCCGATTGGGGGGGGGGGGGACGAGCGGGGCTTCTATCCCCCACATCGCTGGACCCTGGCACAGGTAAGTGTCCGATTATTAAAAGTCAGCAGCTGCAGTGTTTGTAGCTGCTGACTTTTAATTATTATTTTTTTTTTTATTTATAAATATTAAATTATTATTATTTATTTTTACATACTGTCACCAGTCGGTGTCCCTGATCACCGCCACACCATTTTTGATGGCGCTGTACTGCACTGGTGACAGTATGTAGAAAAAAAAAATTGTGAACATTTTTTTTATTCCATTTTTTTAAAGTCAAGAAATTAAAACACTGGCCATACCTCTTACTAAATACCTTGTACTGTGGACTGTGTACTTTCCAAAAAGGGGTAGTTTGGGGGGTATTTGTACTGTTCTGTCATTTTAAGGCCTCAGGAAATTAGATAGGCCGTCAGTACATCAGGATTGATCAATTTTTTAGATACAGTGCCTTGAAAAAAGTATTCATACCCTTTGAAATTTTCCACATTTTGTGTTGTTACAACCAAAAATGTAAATGTATTTATTGGGATTTTATGTGATCGACCAACACAAAGTGGCACATAATTATGAAGTGGTAGGAAAATGATAAATGGTTTTCAAAATGTTTTACAAATAATTATCTGAAAAGTGTGGGGGGCATTTGTATAGCGCCCCTCGGAGTCAATACTTTGTAGAACCCCCTTTCACTGCAATTACAGCTGCAAGTCTTTTTTGGGGATGTCTCTACCAGCTTTGCGCATCTAGAGGGGACATTTTTGCAAATTCTTCTTTTCAAAATATCTCAAGCTCTGTCAGATTGAATGGAGAGCATCTGTGAACAGCAATTTTCAAATCTTGCCATAGATTCTCAATGTGATTTAGGTCTGGACTTTGACTGGGCAATTCTAACACATGAATATGTTTTGGTCTAAACCATTCCATTGTAGCTCTGGCTGTATGTTTCAGGTCGTTGTCCTGCTGGAAGGTGAACCTCCGCCCCAGTCTCAAGCCTTTTGCAGACTGTAGCAGGTTTTCTTCTAAGATTGCCCTGTATTTGGCTCCATCCATCTTCCCATCAACTCTGACCAGCTTCCCTGTCCCTGCTGAAGAAAAGCATCCCACAACATAATGCTGCCACCACCATGTTTAACGGTGGGGATGGTGTGTTTAGGGTGATGTGCAGTGTTAATTTTCCGCTACGCATAGTGTTTTGCTATTGGGCCAAAAAGTTCAATTTTGGTCTGACCAGAGCACCTTCTTCCACATGTTTGCTGTGTCCCCCACATGGCTTCTCGCAAACAGGACTTCTTATCGCTTTCTTTTAACAATGGCTTTCTTCTTGCCACTCTTCCATAAAGACCAGATTTGTGGAGAACACGACTAATAGTTGTCCTGTGGACAGATTCTCCCACCTGAGCTGTGGATCTCTGCAGCTCCTCCAGAGTTCCCATGGTCCTTTGGCTGCTTATCTGATGAATGTTCTCCTTGCCCGGCCTGTCAGTTTAGGTGGACGGCCATGTCTTGGTAGGTTTGCAGTTGTGCCATTCTCTTTCCATTTTTGGATGATGGATTGAACAGTGCTCCATGAGACGTTCAAAGCTTGGGATATTCTTTTATAACCTAACCCTGCTTTATACTTCTCCACAACTTTATCCCTGACCTGTCTTGTGTGTTCCTTGGCCTTCATGATGCGGTTTGTTCACTAAGGTTCTCTAACAAACCTCTGAGGGGCTTCACAGAACAGCTGTATTTATACTGAGAATAAATTACACACAGGTGGACTCCATTTACTAATTAGGAGACTTCTGAAGACAATTGGTACCACTAGATTTTAGTTAGGGGTATCAGAGTAAAGGGGGCTGAATACAAATGCACGCCACACTTTTCAGATATTTATTTGTAAAAAAATTTGAAAACCATTTAACATTTTCCTTCCGCTTCACAATTATGTGCATTGTGGTCTCCTAAACCCCCCCCCCCCCCTTAGGATAACACCAGAGCTGATTTTATGCTGGACATTGGTTGTTATCACTAAAAAGCCAACCGCTTGCTCTGCAGCTACAGGCATCACACCGGTTTAACCCCTTCAAGACATGAATGCAAAATTTGCCTACGGTTGTCGCAAAGGGGTTAAAATAAAATTGGCTGATTTGCACTATGAGGCTTTTCCCTTTTCATATATGATCTTTGAACACATGGAGCTCATCCCTGCAAGTGTATGAAGACACGCTGTTTGAAATCTCCACACCTGTGATCATTCCGGCATAAGCTTCCTTGATCTCTGTAATAGGGATCCACCAGATCTGGTAAGAGGCCACTCTCTTTTCTTGTGGATGGAACACTTTGCCGTTTTTCTTGAACACTTGAATTTCTGTTTCCACTTGTCACACCTTTCATTAAGTGTATGGATGGACTTGAACTTTTTCAATTTAACTTTTTTTCACACATTTTTGCAATATTTTTTGCACATTGACATTTTTAATAATGCACTTGTTATGAATATCTGTTATTTGTATCACTAAGTTTCCATAATAATTGTTCACACATACACACACACACTATGTTTAAACACAGAAATTTTGTTTATTCACTTTATTTTGTTCATCATCTCATTGGTTGTTTTGCCTGCCTGCACCATAACAAACAATAATGCTGTAAGGGCCAGTTGACTGCATCATAGCAACAAAATTATGCCACACAGCAGCATTGGTTGCTAAGACGCTGGCAGCCAAACCACTGCGATATTGCTTGCTGTGCCTGTGACAACCAAACGTGGACAGTAAAAATTAGATGGCATCTAGGGGTGCGTTTGGGTCCATGAGGTGGCATCCGAGGGTGAGGTTAATGATGCTGTCTTATTTTTGGTTTGCTAAGACACTGGCAGCTGGACCACAGTATCATTGGTTGCTGTGCCAGCATCCTAGCAACCAAAAGGGGCAGTAAAAATTTGGTGGCATCTAGGGGTGTGTTTGGGGTCCATGAGGTGGCATCCGAGGGTGGGGTTAATGATGCTGCCTCATCATTGGTTGCTAGGACACTGGCAGCTGGGCCACAGTGTAATTGGTTGCTGTGCCAGCATCCTAGCAACCAGAAAAAAAATCCAGGGTGGGATTGGTAGGCGGTGGTAGTACTGGGGTAGGGGCTGCTCACTGATTAACCAAGGCATGTGTATTCTGCAATTATGGGATGGCCCCCTACTGACTGTTGGGTGAGGGGTTTGCCAAATTTCTCACCATTGCAACAGCAGCTTCAGAAGGACAGGATGGTCCGAGAGAACCAAAAACCTCAGTATATGGTTGGTGTTCATGTGTTGATTCATATTATATAATAATTTGTGGTCTGTCCTGCAGATTTGGGGGAGGATGCCTCGGTCTACATGGAATTCATGATGAAGAGCCCGTGTTATGACGCCATCCCTACAAGCTGCAAGCTGGTCGTGTTTGACACCACGCTACAGGTCAGCACCGCTATTGTGAGACCTCTGCAATCTTCTAAGATAACTTCATATGAATGTTTATTGCAAACCACAAAGATAGCTAGAACCTGAATATGTTCATAAATAGGAGTACAAAGAACATTCGTTCGATCCATAGAACAAAGGAAATTTGTACAGTTTCACCCACAAATTTGTACGGCTCCACCCGCTATACCAACCTGAAGAATACACCTTGTTTTTGGGGGGATTTGTCATTAAAATGAGACACCAACATGCATTGGAGGACATTTATCATTGCTATCACAGCGTTCAGGTGAGCCAGAATCGGACCTTCCAGGTCCCGATCGTTAGAACGGGACCCGGGACTCTCGGTGAGACCCCGGTCTCTGTGCTGGGAGCGCGCTGGGCGGCGTGCTCCCAGCACAAAAGGAAATACGCAAGTATGCGGCACCACGGGATAAATGCCCAGTCCAGTGGGGCCGCATATTTGTGTTATGTCGGTGCCAAGGGGTTAATTGAATAAGCTGTTCTCCAGCTTTAGTAAATCTCTCCCTATGTGTGGAGATGGGCACGTTCTGCCTTTGCGATTATCCCTAGTCTGGTTTATTTGCTTTAGTAAATCAGTAGTGGTAGTGGTCCATTATTGGACAATTTTTGTGAAATTAATTTTAATATGAATTAATGTAAAAAATACCACCTTTTTAAGGAATTTGGACTTGTGAGTTAATACCATACCATGAAAGTCCTCGATGTCCTCCACTGCCCAATCTACTTGTTCAATCTAAAAAGAGGTTGGGACTTTGAGTGAGGCACATAAGAGAAGCCAGATATGAGGTAAAAGCATTTATTTTGGCAAATATACACGATTTATGAAACAAGTATACATCACATGGCATTTACAATAATGCTATCATGTGGAAGATAGGCTGTTATAATAGCCATGAACCAATGCTATACATCTATAAAATAAGATAAAAACAAGGCTATGATGTCATGAACCAATATAGCTCTATATAGAAAACTGTTGAATAGGCACAATTAATGCATATAATAAATTGTATGTTGTATACATGTATGTATGCATCCTAGTAAATCTCAATGCATTTCAGTGATACTTCCACCTCATCAGGAGCTTGTGTATACAAAAGCAAAGCAGAAGGCCTTCAAAAAATACAAGGCTGAGGGATCATCATCAGCATTCAGACTTTACAAAGAATGCAACAAGATATGTAAGGGTGCAATTAGGGCGGCTAAGATAGAACACAAAAGACACAAAGCGGAAGAGAGCAAAAAAAATCCCAAGAAATTCTTTAAGTATATAAACAGTGTAAAAGGGAGGACAGACCATATTGGCCCCATAAAGAATGAGGAAGGACAATAATGCTATCATGTGAAAGATAGGCGGGTATAATAGCCATGAACCAATGCTATACATCTATCTATCTATACATCTGTCTATCTATACATTGAACGGTGTATGTCATGAACCAATATTGCTCCATATAGAAAACTGTTGAACAGGCACAATGAATGCATATAATAAATCGTATGTTGTATGTGTGCATCCTAGAAAAGCTCAACCCATTTTGGTGATATTTCCACCTCATCAGGAGCTGGTGCATACGACATATCTGTAGAGAGAGTATATTTATATGAAAAACCTACATGGTCTAATATTAACTCTAGGGATGGGCCTAACACCCCCCCCCCGGTTCAGTTCGCACCAGAACACCGTGAACCAGAACAACAGGCAAAAAGTTCTAGCGATCATGCAAACTCTACTAAAGTCTATGGGACACGAACATAAATAATCAAAAGTCCTAATTTTAAAGGCTTATATGCAAGTTATTGCCATAAAAAAGTGTATGGGGACCCGGGTATTGCCCCAGGGAACATGTATCAATTAAAAAAAAAAGGTTTTAAAACAATCGTTTTTTCGGAAGCAGTGATTTTAATGATGCCTAAAGTGAAACAATAAAGATGGAATATTCCTTTAAATATCGTGCCTGGGGGGTCCCCTTAGTCTGCCTGTAAAGTGGCGCATCTGTGCGGTGATTTATTAATGTTAAGTTTCCCAAGTCTATTTCTAATTCTGTCCTCTGTTAACCATGGAGGTGCTACCTGTGACGTGTCATGAGGACAAACACTGCAGTTTTGGTTACTAAAGCCCCCCAATTCCCTCGTGAAGGCTGAGGAGAAGAATAAATTCAATACCTTCGCCATTTCCCCATCCTTTGTATCCAGATGTCCTTCCTCATTCTTTATGGGGCCAATATGGTCTGTCCTCTCTTTTTTACTGTTTATATACTTGGGATTTTTTTTGCTCTCCTCTGCTTTGTGTCTTTCGTGTTCTATCTTAGCCGCCCTAATTGCACCCTTACATATCTTGTTGCATTCTTTTTAAAGTCTGAATGCTGATGATGATCCCTCAGTATCACTGAAATGCGTTGAGCTTTGCTAGGATGCATACATACATGTATACAACATACAAATTATTATATGCATTAATCGTGCCTATTCAACAGTTTTCTATATAGAGCAATATTGGTTCATGACATCATACACTGTTCAATGCCTTTGTATTTAATCTTATTTTATAGATGTATAGCATTGGTTCATAGCTATTATACCAGCCTATCTTCCACATGATAGCATTATTCTAAATGCCATGTGATGTATACTTGTTTCATAAATCATGTATATTTGCCAAAATGTTTTTACCTCATATCTGGCTTCTCTCATGTGCCTCACTCAAAGTCTCAACCTATTTTCCTTGTAAATCAATAGGGATGGAGGCACCTGGTTCCTCCCAGGTGCTTCATTCAAGTCCCAACCTCTCCTCCTTGTGCAATCTATAGGACATAGGCATGGTTATTTTGATTATTATCTGTGCAGCACATATTACATATTGGTTTAGTAAATCAGTCCAACTAAGGGAAAGTTCTCCCAGCCGTGTATTCTGGGATTGTGTGTCTGTCAGCCAGCTGTACTTTCTGTCCTCGCCTTTAGCAAACGAGGGAACATTTATTTGTCGTGTCCTCTGTGTTCCTTGCCGGTACATTCCGCTTCTTGATGTTCATCCAATCCTCTTTTCTTGCAGATAAAGAAAGCCTTTCTAGCGTTAGTGGCCAATGGGGTGCGAGCGGCCCCTCTCTGGGATAGCAAGCAGCACTGCTTTGTGGGTAAGTGTCAGCGGCGCCCCCATATAATGGTGATGGAACAAGAACAATTGTACTTTTCCTGGACACAGGCTAACATGCTACTATATCTGTATTTCCTGTATTGTATCAGTTTTCTCATTTTAAAAGCAGCTATGTTTGTATTCATCCATAATTATATTTAACCACTTGCCTACGGGGCACTTTTACCCCTCCCCCTTCCCCTAGAAAGGGCAAAATCTGGTGCAGCTCTGCATGGCAGCCAATCAGCTTCTAACTTCAGCTTGTTCTATAAAGCTTTGACAATAAAACCTGGAAGCTGATTGGTTTCTATGTAGAGCGGCACCAGATTTTGCCATGCCCAGTTTTAGTAAACCCCCCCCCCCATAGTGTGCAAACTCCGCTCTGTTTAGTAAACTGTTTTCCATTGAAAGGTGATGATGTCATAATTTACTCAGTGCAGAATAAATGTTTTAATGATCAGTGTCCGTTAATAATTCTGACGTCACCAGTTTTCAGTCTGGTTGTGCAAGGACTGTTCCAATAAAGAGGACCTGTCTCATAATAAGACCATGGCTCCCATTGACTGGTGACTGTGTATTCTGTGTTCTCCCCAGGAATGCTGACCATCACTGATTTCATCAATATCCTGCACAGATACTACAAGGCTCCCATGGTAAGTCTATTCACAGGAGGATTGGGGGGGGGGGGGGAATTCTTAGTGGTACGGACGCAGTCTTCCAAAATCAGCCATAGACAGGAGATAACGATCTGAACAAACATGTGCATTCAAGGCAAGCTACTGTGTCTGATGTATGAAGCTCATTTATGTTTAATTGGAAGATATTGATGAAGAAAAAATCAATAGAGTCTATTTATAGAGGAGGCACTGCAAGATGTGCCCAGCTAATTCGTGCTGGAAATTGCTGTGTCCTCAAAGAGGATCCACCCATCACTCCCTGGTCATCATCTCTCACCTTGCTCCTCATTGGATTGAATGGTAAATAATGTAGCGCTAAGGAATAAACACATATATCAATATGTAAGTGAATAATACAAAAATCAATCATACAGAAAATGATGATAATGGAAATGTGAAAAAGTTCAATAAATATGAAGGTCCTAAAAAGTACCAATGTGAGTCCGCCCAAAAATAGTCACTAATCAGGGATGGAATACACTGGCACTGTCCGGCATAAGGAGCATCAAGGTGGAACGTCTTCAACCGAAAAGGGGGAAGTATATCTACCCTTACCGGAACAGGTGGACTCGAATGTCATAAAAACAAGGATGCCGGGATCGGCAGATCAACGGGACTCCAAGGAACCCAGGACCTCCAAACACAACTCCAAAGAATGTTGTAGACAACCGCCAAACCGGACCTCAGATGTAGAGGACACTAGGGCTGGAACTTGGGTGTGGACGGCCAAACTGGACCACAAAGGAACTCTCGTCCGGAAAGTTAGGCAAAGAAAAAATGCCTCCATATGGTGTAGGTCAAAAAGTGGGTTTTTTATTTCTAAAAAACGTCATACATCAATAAGAATAAAAACTGTGATCACAGAGTAAAAATGAGGGGCAATGTAAGAAGCAGAAAGTCAAAAATGAGGGGCAATGTGAGAAGCAGAAGGCCAAGCCTTCCACGCCTAGGTTCCAGCCCTGGTGTTCTCTACATCTGAGGTCCGGTTTGGTGGTTGTCGACAACATCCTTTGGAGTCGGGGTTTGGAGGTCCTGGGTTCCTTGGAGTCCCGTTGATCTGCCGATCCCGGCATCCTTGCTTTTATGACTTGTTGTCGCTGACATTCGAGTCCACCTGTTCCGGAAAGAGTAGATATACTTCCCCCTTTTCGGTTGAAGATGTACCACCTTTGATGCTCCTTATGCCAGACAGTGCCAGTGTACTCCATCCCTGATTAGTGACTATTTGGTGGCTGACTCACATTGGTCCTTTTTAGGACCTTCATATTTATAGGACTTTTTCACATTTCCATTATCACCATTTCCTGTATGATTGATTTTTGTATTATTCACTTACATATTGATATATGTGTTTATTCCTTAGCGCTACATTATTTACTATTCACGCCTCAGCATCCTTGTCACATTGTTTATGTAGCAGCTTTTCACTTTTCTTTTGAGTTAGCGAAGTAATATTTTTTATTTATACTTTGCCTTATTGGATTACCTTAAGACCCCTTTCACACTGGGGCGCTTTTTAGGTGTTTTAGCGCTAAAAATAGCACCTGTAAAGCGCCTCTCATGCCTCCCCAGTGTGAAAACCCGAGTGCTTTCACACTGGGGCGGTGCGCTTGCAGGATGGGAAAAAAAGTCCTGCAAGCAGCGTCTCTGGGGCGGTGTGGGAGGGCTGTATACACCTCTCCTCCACCACCCCTGCCCATTGAAATGAATGGGCAGCGCTTCCGAAGTGCCGCAACATGGGTGCTTTTAATCCCTTCTTTGGCCACTAGAGGGGGATAAAAGTGTCCCGTTAGCGTCCAGAAAGCACCGTTAAAACGAGGGTAAAGCGCTGATAAAACTAGCGGCACTTTACCGCTAACGGACCCACCGCCCCAGTGTGAAAGGGGTCTTACATTGGCTACTCCCCCTTCAGTCTGTCATAAATGCTGCTGCCAGACTCATCCACCTTACCAACCGCTCTGTGTCTGCTACCCCACTCTGCCAATCCCTCCATTGGCTTCCCATCGCCCAACTAATTAAATAAAAAATTCTAACAATAACTTACAAAGCCATCCACACCTCGGCCCCCAGCTACATCACTAACCTAATCTCTAAATACCAAGTTAATCGTCCTCTTCATTCCTCCCGAGATCTCCTGCTCTCCAGTTCCCTCGTCACTTCCTCCCATTCTCCCCTCCAGAACTTCTCCCGAGCCTCTCCTATCCTATGGAACTCCTTACCCCAATCAGTCCGACTATCTCCTACTCTACTTTGCTTTTAGACGATCCCTGAAGACCCTCCTCTTCAGAGAAGCCTATTCTGCCTAACAACTGTACTTTTATTTTCTCCATCAGATCATCCCCCACACAGTTATTACCCATTATCAATCGCCCCTTCCTCTTAGCCCCCTTTCACACTGGGGTCGCGTTTGCGGTAAAGCGCCGCTTGTTTTAGCGGTGCTTTACCGCTGTTTAAGCTGCGGTTTTCGGCCACCAGCAGGGCTCTTTAAACCCCAAAGAAGGGGTTAAAAACTCCAGTTTTGCAGTGCTCTCTAATCGCTTTTCAGGCGAAAATCTCTGCCCATTCATTCCAATGGGCAGGGCGTTTTGGAAGCACTAAATACAGCACTCCCAAACCCACCCCATAGATGCTGCTTGCAGGACTTTTTGGAACGTCCCGCAAGCGCACGGCCCCAATGTGAAAAGTCACACTTCAATGAATGGGATCTGTTTTTCAGGCGCTTAGCAGAGGCTATTTCTAGCGCTAAAACGCCTGAAAAGCGTTCCGGTGTGAAAGGCGTCTTAGATTGTAAGCTCTAATGAGCAGGGTCCTCTGATTTCTCCTGTATTGAATTGTATTGTAACTGTACTGTCTGCCCTCATGTTGTAAAGCACTGAGCAAACTGTCGGCGCTATATAAATCCTGTATATTAATAATAATCATTTTGCGTTCACGCCCGCCAAAACGCATGGCACCACAGTACCATTGTGTGATAATGGGTGACACAACACGTGGTAACATGCGTGCGTTAATGCAATGCACAAATGGCAAAGTGTGAATGTGCCTCTGACTGGTGTCTTCCTTGTCTTTTAGGTTCAGATATATGAACTGGAGGAGCATAAAATCGAGACATGGAGAGGTAACGCTGATACGGTGTGCTCTGTGATTTCTCTGCCGTTAGTTGGAATTGGGAAGAAATTCTCAGCTTTGTGTTTCTCTTTCAGAAGTTTACCTGCAGAGTTCCTTCAAGCCGCTGATCTATATCTCACCTTCAGACAGGTACGACTCCGGGCTTCACCATCATACCAGGCTGGAGCATTTGTATTTGATGTTTGCAGCTTAAAATGTATCTAAATCAGTTTTGGGTAGAGTGGGGAGGGGTTAGAATGCCTGTCGTGTTTTTATTGTTTTGTGGCCCCATTAGGAAGATCTTCTCTCCCTATTTGTACTGGTCAGTTTACATTTTGGGTGTAGGGTTAGGAGTGCTAGTAAGTCATCTACTTTGGCAATTTGCGTAAATTGTCAATTGATTAAGAGCATCAAATACAACAAACGCGTGTCGGGGAAAAGCCTTCCTCTTCTTTAGGGCTTAAGCATATGATTCAAATCTAAAGCTGAATCTCAGGAATTCAGCTACTTTGTAGAACGCGCAGGCGCACTATGGGGGAGATTTAGTAAAACTGGTGCACACAGAATTTGGTGCAGCTGTGCGTAGTAACCAATCAGCTTCCAGGTTTTATTGTCAATGCCTAATTGAACCAGCTGAAGTTAGAAGCTGATTGGTTACTATGCACAGCTGCACCAGATTCTGTGTGCACCAGTTTTAGTAAACTGCACCCCCCTATGAGTTAAGTCCAAGGAGGTACATGACATCCCCTGAACTTATCTCAATTTTTTTTATATCTGACAGGTCTATGGCTCTGCCGGAGCATACACTGACACTCTGGGATGTGAGAGAGGAAAGAGAGGTGCACAGAGCAGCTATGCCTGCCCTCCCCTCTGCTGCCCATTCAGAGAAGCCTTTGTAATAGTGAATGAGTTCATATAACGCAAAGGCTTCTGTGATTAGGCAGCAGGATGGGGAGGGGTGGACAAAGCAGCTGCACCAACTCTAATGTTGAAGATGCTTAGGTCTGAAGCATCAGTGTAGGGGATGCTGAAATACAGCCATAGTCGTCTTCCGGGAGTGCAATAAAACCGCCAGATGTAAATCATAGCGATAAACCCAGGAGATGTCATGCATCCTTGGACGTAACTCATATGCCGTGTACAACAAAATCCATGTTTTTTTTTCTGACGGATGTTGGCTCAAACTTGTCTTGCATACACACGGTCACAGAAAGTTGGTCGGAAATTCCGAACGTCAAGAACGTGGTGATGTACAACACGTGCGACGAGCTGAGAAAAATGAAGTTCAATAGCCAGTGCTGCTCTTCTGCTTGATTCCGAGCATGCGTTGAAATTTGTGCATCGAAATTGTGTACACACGATAGGAATTTCCGACAATGGATTTTGTTGTCTGAAAATTTGAGTACCAGCTCTCAAATTTTGTGTGACGGAAGTTTCGATAGAAAAAGTCAGATGGAGCCTGCACACGGTCGTAATTTCCGACAACAAGCTCCGATCTTCGGAAAGTCCGACCGCGTGTACGGGGCAATAGTGTGCCTTCACTTTTTACAAAGGAGCTGAATTCCCGGAATTCAGCTTTATAACTGCATGGAATTCATTAAAAGGCCTAACTGATCTGCGGTATCAGTGTAAACCTCATGGAGATGAGTGCGGCTCACCCCCACCCCACCAAACAATTTACTTAAAGTGATTCTAAAGCCTTGTTTTTTTTCTTTTTTCTTTAAATAACAAACATGTTATACTTACCTGCTCTGTGCAGTGGTTTTGCACAGAGCAGCCCAGATCCTCTTGCAGTGCCCCCCCCCAGCTGCCGCTCCTGGTCCCTCCCCCCTGCAGGGTAGCCCCCACAGCAAGCAGATTTCTGTGGGGGCACCAAAGCAGGCGCGCTTCAGAGCCACGGCTCTGTGTGTCCATTCACACGTGAAGCCACGACTCGTCCCCGCCTCCTCCGTCTCCTGATTGGCTCACTGGTTGTGATTGACAGCAGGGGGAGCCATTGGCTCCCCCTGCTGCCAAAAGTCAAGTTCCACTCAATCAGGAGTGCAAGTTCCTGGAGAGGCAAGGCTCTCGTGGACATTGCTGGTTCGAGAGGGGGCTCAGGTAAGTATTGGGGGGGGGGGGGGGGCTAGAGGGATGCTGCACACAGAAGGTTTTTTTTTTTTTTTTTTTAATAGAGCTGCACAATTCTTTAATTGTTTGAAGAATCGAGATTGCGATTCTACCCCCCCTCACGATCGTAACACACCATTTTCCTGCTTTAGTGCAGAGCGTTCTCTGCTTGCAGCTGCCAAGTTTAGCTTGGAGATAAAGAGAAACATTGTAACAATTTAGTTCTTTAGAATAGGAATGAACTTCGGTCTGTAAATTAAGTCCGTTTAACCACTTAAAGACCAAACCTTTTTTCTGACACTTGTTGCTTACAAATTAAAATCAGTATTTTTTGCTAAAAAATTACTTAGATCCCCCAAACATTATATATTTTAGCAGAGACCCTAGAAAATAAAATGGTGGTTGTTGCAATATTTTATGTCACACGGTATTTGCGCAGCGGTCTTTCAAACACAATTTTTTTTTTTAAAAATACACTTTAATGAATAAAAAAAAAACTAAACAGTAAAGTTAGCCCAATTTCGTCCAGAATCGTGCAGCTCTACTTTACAACCACTTTAAGTTCTGAAGAAGGGGGGCTTTTCTCCAGGAACAAGTTATCTGTATTTATTGCTCCTAATCAATAAACAGTGTGCATGAATCCTCGAACAAGATGACCATCTTCACTAGTTACTTCTAACCCGATACCCAAGACCAGGTCATCTGATTTGTCCATTGAGATCAGAGAGGCAGCAGCCTAGAACCTTAACACCCTTCTGGCTGTGCTGTCTGGCAGGGAGGTTTATGAATCACACAAGTGTCTGGACAGAATTGCAAATGCTTTGGCAGATAAAAAACATTCACATTTGTGGATTTCAACTTGGTATTTGGCTGTTCTGCTTTAAAGTCAGGTGAGCAGATGTTCTGTCCTCACCCCCTTTCCGATGTCCCCTGTATGGCATTAGCAGTTCTCTGATTTACTGTCCTCGTTGGTTGGACTTTCTCTTCACACCTTCTGTCTTTTCCAGCTTGTTCCATGCCGTCTATTCCCTGATCAAGAACAAGATCCACCGGCTGCCGGTTATGGAGCCCATATCAGGAAACATCCTGCACATCCTCACACACAAGAGGCTGCTGAAATTCCTCCATATGTTTGTGAGTATAAGGCGATGAATAGTTGAAGATTCCCTGTATACTGTGAAGGCAAACCGGGCATCCTATATAAATCTGACCTCCTGCCTTCCCTTCAGTCTTGCACAGATGTTCCGGCTCCCCTCCTGGACTGAAATGGCTTACATTGATTTCACTGCACACTGTGAGCTTCTCACATTGTACATTAGAAGCTGCAGCAAGTCACATACTTCCTGCCTGGAAACAGGCAGTGATTGCGATTGCATATCATTACCGCTTACTGACTGGTTGCTAGAGGTTACAGCACACATTACGGCTCACTGATTAGTTGCCAGAGGTTACAGCACATGATTTCTGCTTGTTGATTGGTTGCTAGAGATTACTGTACAGTAATACTGCTCACTGATTGATTGCTAGAGATTACAGCACATCATCTCCTCACTGTCTGCACACCACGAACTGGGGAGGTGAGGGGACCCATCAATAGACAGAAAACTCATAGGGATCCTAGGACTTCTGGGATCAGTGGCAGTGCTGGGAGGAGGGGAGGGTGTGATCAATGGCAATGCAGATTTTTTTACCGACTACCAATATAAAGAGGAGTTTCAACACTGGCCATCAATGTAATAGGGGTTTACACTGACCACTAATGTAATGGGGGTTTACACTGACCATTAATGTAATGGGGGTTTACACTGACCATTAATGTAATGGGGGTTTACACTGACCACTAATGTAATAGGGGTTTACACTGACCACTATTGTAATGGGGGTTTTCATTTTTCATATTATGAAAAATTTAATTTATGATATTAATTAAAAAGTTGGATATAATACAGTTATATAAAAATATATTTTTTAAAAACTGTAATTTTCGTTTTTTGTTTCGGCCAAGTGCATCCTTAATTTTCGGTTTCAGCACCAACATTTCCATTTGGTGCACTTCTAGTTTTCCTGATTTAATTATTTATACTACTTGATGAGTGATATCCCGTGCTGACACTCCCACTCCTGAGTACCAGCGGGACAGTGTGTCTTCGCTTACAGCGGCACCATAAGGTTCAAATGGGTCACACCAAAGAACGGGAGGTAAATTAGCCACAGTTCATGGAACCCCTAGCAACCTTTGGAGGAACCCTAGGGTTCCACAGAACCAAGGTTGAGGATGGCTGGTTTGGATACACTTTAAGTTATAGTTCATCAAGGTCTGTAGATGTAATGTGGTGTTCTGGGAGCTCATTGTGAACTTTTCTTACTTAGACTTTTTGTTGTTCTGCAATGACAGGGGGGCTCCATTCCTCGTCCTCGATTCATGCAGAAGACCATGTTGGAGCTGGGCATCGGGACCTTCAGGGACGTAGCCGTTATACATGAATCATCCAGTATATACAATGCCCTGGAGATCTTTGTAGAGAGAAGAGTGTCTGCCCTCCCCGTAGTGAACGAGGCCGGTGAGTTTTAGATATTATCGATCACCAAAGTAAATTAAACTTGTCACAAGTCTGGAAGCTGAGCCTAGGACAAGGAAATGCATAACCAGAAATACAAACCACATGTACAACAATCAGTCAATGCTGAGATACAAGAAGAAGATGAGCTTGTTCCTTGCTCCTCTCAAGGCTTAGAGTTGGTCAGTACAACCACCCATAATATTAAAGGACCAAAAGAGATATGCAGAAGAGGGAAGGGCCAAGTGTGCCTTTTTTTGGAAAATTCAGGATTTGCTTATATTTGCATCTGTCTATACATAGGGATCTACCTATTGTTTTGTCATGTGGTTTTACTGAAGGGTGTGCATTTTGTTTGTAGGCTCAGTTGGAATTTCTGAGGTGTGGGACAGGTGACAGCAGTTACCTAATGGACTTCCAGTTGTATTGTAGGAATTTTTATTTCTTTAAAGCAAACATGTGCTTTGCCCATGCAGGGAAAAAGCAACAGGTTCTCTTTATTCCCCACCTCTTCTTTGCTCTCCTGCCACTCGGTTCAGGTGAAGGGAGTGAGAAAAAAAAACACCTTTTTAGAGGAGATGCGAGTCATTCCATGGCCAGACTCCAAGTTCCTGTGGGGAGAGTCCATAGCCCTGGGCGGTGGTGAAGCTAGACATTCTTTTACCCAGGGCAAAGACTCAGTTGGGTCTCCCCCCCCCCCCCCCCCAACCTGAGAGAGAAGTTCTCGATCCACACACACCCTGCCCAGAGTGAGAAGTTCAAGTGTAATCAATAAATAAGCCATATGAAGGTGTAAACTGTATATATTATTAATTTTTAAGTTTTGGTGTGTGTAGGTTAGTGTATGGGCACTGCACTGTTGTATATGTCTGCTATTATGTATTAAGTGTATTATATGTGCTAAATGTATTGGGTAGGTGCATTGTGCATGACTGTGCATGGAGTGTATTTGTTCTGTACACGGGGTATATATTGCGCCTTGTGAATTCAGCTCAAGTCAGTAAGTGAGTGGATGCACAGAGGTATTACTGTATGTAAAAGGGGTATCAGTGGTGGTAGAGTGTGTATCACTGAATGTACAGGGGTATCAGTGCATGTACATGGAGATGGGGTATCAATGATTTCAGTATTTGTATAGGTGGTATCAGTGGATGAATAGGGGGTATGAATGACTGACAGAGCTCAGGGGTTAGTAGTAAGAGAGGCAAAGTTTAGGCGTCAGTAGTAAGTGGTGCAGAGTTCAGGGAGTTAGGCGTAAGTGGTTCAAAGTTTAGGGGTCAGGAGTAAGTAGTGTAAAGTTCAGGGGGTCAGGAGTAAGTGGTGTAGAGTTCAGGGGGTCAGGAGTAAGTGGTGTAGAGTTCAGGGGGTCAGGAGTACGTGGTGCAGAGTTCAGGGGATCAGGAGTAAGTGGTGTAGAGTTCAGGGGGTCAGGAGTAAGTGCTGTAGCGTTCAGGGGGTCAGGAGTAAGTGGTGCAGAGTTCAGGGGGTCAGAAGTAAGTGGTGCAGAGTTCAGGGGGTCAGAAGTAAGTGGTGCAGAGTTCAGGGGGTCAGAAGTAAGTGGTGCAGAGTTCAGGGGGTCAGAAGTAAGTGGTGCAGAGTAAGAACCTGGAGAAACCTTCCCTGGTGAGACAGTCCAGAAGAGATTGTGCTGGTGCCACGAGGCAGGACTTGTATCACAGGGCTAGCGATGCTACCGGCGCCCCTCCCCAGCCCCCCTGACATTATTGCAGCTGTGTTCTATCCTGGCTCTGAAAGGAGGAGTTTAGCGGGCCAGAGTTGAGGCGGGAGGAGAGGTGGACACAACTGAAATCTAGGTCTGGCCATGATTCCAGCTCCCCTGCGATCAGCAGTACAGCAGTGCGGGCTCACACCGAGCCTGTGAATGCAGCTCAGTCTGTGTGCATAGTCATTTGGCTCTGGTCCTGGCGGCGTCCCCCCCCCCCCCCCCTCCAGTTGGCGCCCGGGGCATGTGTCCCCCCCCCCCCCCCCCCTAGTTTTGGCCCTGGGCAAGCTATGACTTGAGAAAATCATAATGTGCAAAGTGAGTACTAAAGCGCTGATAGGAGAATAAAAGTATTAAAAATGTTTTAGAAAACCAAATAAAATAGATAAGATGACCAAATGATATGCTGCACCATTAAAGTGTGTCCTACACTTAAAAGAATAAGCAAATAAATACTAGAGAATAAATAGTGCGCAATATCAACCTTAGTCTATTTAGATCAGCAGGTGAGGTTAAAAGACAAATGTCATGGTATAATAAAATATATAAGTGCTTGCGTGACAATCCCAGGTGCACAAAAATATATATATAAACTTCAAGTTACAATGAGGTTGTGACCAATTTAATAAATAAATAAATACACAATGTGTTGAAAATAAATACAATGTGTTTTAAATAAATAAAGTGCTTCAAAATGTGAGTAAAAACAAGTATGTATTATAATGTGTCAAAGAAAGGAAATATCCAATTTATGCCAGTGATGCATATGGGGATATATAAATTCCAAAAGCCAATACAGGCTTGACCTGATGGATTAGCTAATTAATTGATGAATTAATGGGTAAACGGCCGCCAGTTAAATAATATATTAATCCCATAGGTGATAGCAGTCCATTAAATGAGTTAGATAATTAATGAAATAACTCTTCACATCCACTAATGATATCCGGGACACAATTAGAAATGCTAGAGAAAAAAAAGAGAGAGAGAGAAAACAAGAAACTTCCCTTTATGCTGGGAATGTAGGGCTTTTTTCCTTTTGGTTCCTCCTGATATCTTGCTCCGGTATGATATAAAAGAGAAAAAGACACAAACAAAAAACCATTTGGGAGGAGGAGCCCAAGTGATAGTGCTAAGCACAGCACAGCACAGTGAGGAGGAAAGGGCTGACAGCCCCCTATCTGAGCCTGACCTATCTTTGAACGTGCAAACACCTACTGGGTACATGTGAGTTGTATAGCTGTAGGCAACCACCTAAAAGATCTTCTTTGTTTGATGGTTGAATAGAGCGCTGCGCAATGGTTTTTTGTTTGTGTCTTTTTCTCTTTTATATCATACCGGAGCAAGATATCAGGAGGAACCAAAAGGAAAAAAGCCCTACATTCCCAGCATAAAGGGAAGTTTCTTGTTTTCTCTCTCTCTTTTTTTTTTTTTTTTCTCTAGCATTTCTAATTGTGTCCCGGATATCATTAGTGGATGTGAAGAGTTATTTCATTAATTATCTAACTCATTTAATGGACTGCTATCACCTATGGGATTAATATATTATTTAACTGGCGGCCGTTTACCCATTAATTCATCAATTAATTAGCTAATCCATCAGGTCAAGCCTGTATTGGCTTTTGGAATTTATATATCCCCATATGCATCACTGGCATAAATTGGATATTTCCTTTCTTTGACACATTATAATACATACTTGTTTTTACTCACATTTTGAAGCACTTTATTTATTTAAAACACATTGTATTTATTTTCAACACATTGTGTATTTATTTATTTATTAAATTGGTCACAACCTCATTGTAACTTGAAGTTTATATATATATTTTTGTGCACCTGGGATTGTCACGCAAGCACTTATATATTTTATTCTACCATGACATTTGTCTTTTAACCTCACCTGCTGATCTAAATAGACTAAGGTTGATATTGCGCACTATTTATTCTCTAGTATTTATTTGAGAAAAGCATACCTCCCATAGGACAGCTTATTATGCTCCTGGCAACTGAGCAGGGCAGTGGGGAAGTAAAGAAGAATTGAGTATGTTTTGCTGGGGAGGGGACCATTAAAATGTCCTATGTGGGCAAAGCACAGGTTCATTTTAAATGTTATGGGGTTGATTTGCTAGAGACAAATAGACCTTGGGGATGGTATATGTGACCATGCTTCATCTTATACCCCAAATCAGGGGGTCTCCAAACTGCGGCCCGAGGGCCAGATGTGGCCCTTTGCTAGCCTTTATCCGGCCCTTGGGGCACTATTTCTCCCACTGACACCAACAATGGGGCACTATTTCTTCTACTGATACCAATGGCTGGATACTTTTCCTCCTACTAATAGGGGCACTCCTCCTCCTCCTATTGACCACCAACCCTGAGGCCATATTTATTCTCACTGATGCCGGGTCCGGGACATTTTCTGCCCTCCGCTGGCTACAATTCGGCCCTCCTAGAGTCTGAAGGACATTAAACTGGCCCTTTGTTTGAAAAGTTTGGAGACCCCTCCCGGGCCCGAGCGGCCTGCGTGCCCCCTGCAGGGTGTGCTCTGTGATCAGCGAGTCTATGAGTAAGGGGTCGTTCCCGACTCCTTACCACGTGATCAGCTTCATCATGTGATGTAAACACCATAATCGGCTATTTTTTCTCATCGCGCTTACAGCGTGAGGAGAAAAAAAAAAGCCGATCACCGGCGGCTCTCAGAGGAACATCGGTCCCGATCAAGGAGAGCTGCTACCAGCTCATCTGTGCCACCTATCAGTGCCCATCAGTGCCACCTATCAGTAGTATCTATCAGTAACACCTATCAGTGCCCATCAGTGTCACCCATCACTGCCCATCAGTGCCATCTTATCAGTGGCCATCAGTGCCGCCTTATTTGTGCCCATCAGTGCCGCCTTATTTGTGCCCATCAGTGCCGCTTTATCTGTGCACATCAGTGCCGCCTTATCTGTCCCCATCAGTGCCGTCTTATCTGTCCCCATCAGTGCTGCCTTATCAGTGCTGCCTTAACTGTGCCTATCATTGCCCACCAGTGTAGCCTACCAGTGCCCACCAGTGCTGCCTCATCAGCGCATATCAATGAAGGAGAAAAAATTCCCTGTTTGCAAAATTTTATGACGAACTGTGAAACATGATTTTTTTTCAAAATGTTCCATCTTTTTTTGTGATAAAATTATAAATGATAAAAATGTCATTTGGGTACATTGTTGTATGACCGCGCAATTGTCATTCAAAGTGCGTCTGCGCTGAAAGCTGAAAATTGGTCTGGGCAGGAGGGGGGTTTAAGTGCCCAGTAAGCAAGTGGTTAATGCAGCCAGATGAAACCCATCAGAACAGGTTATATTGTAGAGGATACGACCTCTGTCCCCCGGGCAGACCGCGTCCTCTAATCTGTTCTATACATAGAACACCGGAGTCATCGAGAAGAGGAGCCGGATAAGATTCTTCCTCCACCGCAGGACAGGAATTCAGGGAGAGTTCAGTGACCTCTGAGAGCTGCTAAAGGGAAACCACTGGAGACCTCTGAATGTTATATATGAGAATCCATAAACAGCTGATTGCTCTTCAGAGGGAGAACGTCTATTGTACAGTAAATGGAGTGTCACCATAAATGATCTGTGATGCATTACATAGAACATTGGTGTCAGTGGTTCATCAGCATTATGGTTATCCTCAAGGGGCCGGTTGTATCTGTAAGATTATATAAATGCATCTACTCTCTATCCTATTAAATAATTGCCTCTGCTTTGATTATTACTGTGTTTTATTAATAACTTAAGACTTAGTGGTTCTAAAGGCTCAAGGTTTTTTTTAACCTTAATGCATTCTATGCATGCTAACCCTCCCTGTAACCCCAACACTAACCCTCCCTGTAACCCCAACACTAACCCTCCCTGTAACCCCAACACTGACCCTCCATGTAACCCCAACACTAACCCTCCCTGTAACACCAACACTGACCCTCCATGTAACCCCAACACTAACCCTCCCTGTAACACCAACACTGACCCTCCATGTAACCCCAACACTGACCCTCCATGTAACCCCAACACTGACTCTCCCTGTAACCCCAACACTAACCCTCCCTGTAACCCCAACACTAACCCTCCCTGTAACCCCAACACTAACCCTCCCTGTAACCCCAACACTGACCCTCCCTGTAACCCCAACACTGACCCTCCCTGTAACCCCAACACTTACCCTCCCTGTAACCCCAACACTGTCCCTCCCTGTAACCCTAACACTGTCCCTCCCTGTAACCCCAACACTGTCCCTCCCTGTAACCCCAACACTGTCCCTCCCTGTAACCCCAACACTGTCCCTCCTTGTAACCCCAACACTGTCCCTCCCTGTAACCCCAACACTGTCCCTCCCTGTAACCCCAACACTGTCCCTCCCTGTAACCCCAACACTGTCCCTCCCTGTAACCCCAACACTGTCCCTCCCTGTAACCCCAACACTGACCCTCCCTGTAACCCCAACACTGACCCTCCCTGTAACCCCAACACTGTCCCTCCCTGTAACCCCAACACTGTCCCTCCCTGTAACCCCAACACTGTCCCTCCCTGTAACCCCAACACTGTCCCTCCCTGTAACCCCAACACTGTCCCTCCCTGTAACCCCAACACTGTCCCTCCCTGTAACCCCAACACTGACCCTCCCTGTAACCCCAACACTAACCCTTCTTTGTAACCCCAACATTATCCCTCCCTGTAACCCCAACACTGTCCCTCCCTGTAACCCCAACACTGTCCCTCCCTGTAAACCCAACACTGTCCCTCCCTGTAACCCCAACACTGACCCTCCCTGTAACCCCAACACTTACCCTCCCTGTAACCCCAACACTGTCCCTCCCTGTAACCCTAACACTGTCCCTCCCTGTAACCCCAACACTGTCCCTCCCTGTAACCCCAACACTGTCCCTCCCTGTAACCCCAACACTGTCCCTCCTTGTAACCCCAACACTGTCCCTCCCTGTAACCCCAACACTGTCCCTCCCTGTAACCCCAACACTGTCCCTCCCTGTAACCCCAACACTGTCCCTCCCTGTAACCCCAACACTGTCCCTCCCTGTAACCCCAACACTGTCCCTCCCTGTAACCCCAACACTGTCCCTCCCTGTAACCCCAACACTGACCCTCCCTGTAACCCCAACACTGTCCCTCCCTGTAACCCCAACACTGTCCCTCCCTGTAACCCCAACACTGTCCCTCCCTGTAACCCCAACACTGTCCCTCCCTGTAACCCCAACACTGTCCCTCCCTGTAACCCCAACACTGTCCCTCCCTGTAACCCCAACACTGTCCCTCCCTGTAACCCCAACACTGTCCCTCCCTGTAACCCCAACACTGTCCCTCCCTGTAACCCCAACACTGTCCCTCCCTGTAACCCCAACACTGTCCCTCCCTGTAACCCCAACACTGTCCCTCCCTGTAACCCCAACACTGTCCCTCCCTGTAACCCCAACACTGTCCCTCCCTGTAACCCCAACACTGTCCCTCCCTGTAACCCCAACACTGTCCCTCCCTGTAACCCCAACACTGTCCCTCCCTTTAACCCCAACACTAACCCTTCTTTGTAACCCCAACATTATCCCTCCCTGTAACCCCAACACTGTCCCTCCCTGTAACCCCAACACTGTCCCTCCCTGTAACCCCAACACTGTCCCTCCCTGTAACCCCAACACTGTCCCTCCCTGTAACCCCAACACTGTCCCTCCCTGTAACCCCAACACTGTCCCTCCCTGTAACCCCAACACTGTCCCTCCCTGTAGCCCCAACACTAACCCTTCTTTGTAACCCCAACACTAACCCTCCCTGTAACCCCAACACTAACCCTCCCTGTAACCCCAACACTAACCCTCCCTGTAACCCCAACACTAACCCTCCCTGTAACCCCAACACTATCCCTCCCTGTAACCCCAACACTGACCCTCCCTGTAACCCCAACACTAACCCTTCTTTGTAACCCCAACATTATCCCTCCCTGTAACCCCAACACTGTCCCTCCCTGTAACCCCAACACTGTCCCTCCCTGTAACCCCAACACTATCCCTCCCTGTAACCCCAACACTATCCCTCCCTGTAACCCCAACACTATCCCTCCCTGTAACCCCAACACTATCCCTCCCTGTAACCCCAACACTGTCCCTCCCTGTAACCCCAACACTGTCCCTCCCTGTAACCCCAACACTGTCCCTCCCTGTAACCCCAACACTGTCCCTCCCTGTAACCCCAACACTGTCCCTCCCTGTAACCCCAACACTGTCCCTCCCTGTAACCCCAACACTGTCCCTCCCTGTAACCCCAACACTGTCCCTCCCTGTAACCCCAACACTAACCCTCCCTGTAACCCCAACACTAACCCTTCTTTGTAACCCCAACACTATCCCTCCCTGTAACCCCAACACTATCCCTCCCTGTAACCCCAACACTGTCCCTCCCTGTAACCCCAACACTAACCCTTCTTTGTAACACCAACACTATCCCTCCCTGTAACCCCAACACTAACCCTTCTTTGTAACCCCAACATTAACCCTTCAATTTACTGTAACACTGACCCTTACACTATCCCTCCCTGTTAGCTCCTTGTCAGCTACAGGGCTTGATTACAAAGTACGGCCGCCCCATCTTATGACCTGTGCGGTTAAACATCGAAAGTCAAACGGAAAGCTAAATCATTACAGCAGCACAAATAGGAAGGAGCCCTTTGTACTGTGTTCTTGGTAATCTTACTTAATACTGTGCCTTTAGTGCCGAGCCGGTGACCCTGGTCCGAGTCCAAAGACCCTGTTTAGGGACCGGAGCAATGTCCACCTCTTCACCGCACGAGGACACAGCTGCTGCCTGGGAACGCGGCATTGCTGCATATTAATAGCTCTGCCTGTCCATAGTCAATGACAAACACGGCACATGGTGACCGGGATTTACATTTATTATTATGATCATTATTATTAAAGGATTAAAGGCATTTTTTAAACAAGGAAATCCTTTTTGTACCCATTCAAGGAAAACAGAGTAGTTCCCGTGATAAATACAACCATTTCCTGTTCCAGCATTTGGATCTGGAAACTGACAGACAAAATAATGATGTGCAAAGGATTTAAAAGCAACAGAAGCCCTCAGTGACACCATTAGACATAGCTCCCAACTGTCCCTGATTTCGAGGGACTGTCCCTGATTTGGAGCAATGTCCCTCTGTCCCTCTGTCCCTCTTTCCCCCTCATGTGTCCCTCATTTTGGTCTGATCTATATAGTTGTATATAAAATTTATTTTTTATCTTTCAAAAAGTGTTTCCCAGTGCTAAACCTTTCATCTAAATTCAAAATTTAACATTTACAAAATTGCATTTGTAAATGTTAAAAGCCAATATAAAAAAATAGTCAAAAAGTGTCAAAAAAGTGTATTTAATTAACTTTTTTGGGGGTTAATTCTCCTTTAAGGGGGTGTGGCAGGTGGGCGTGTCCTATGCCTACATACGTTTGCAAGTAGGTGTCCCTCATTCCCATCTCAAAATGTTGGGAGGCGTGCCATTAGGTATTGTAGTTTGAGGAATTAACCAGCATACAAGCTCGGTTTTGTTTATCATTTAGATCAGTAATTTTCAATAATTACTATTGGGAGAGGGAACTGAGCTGCTAAAACAATATCTAAATGACTTCAAGGCTTCTGCTTTGATTTTGGAACCCGAGGATGAATTGCTCCACAGCGCCTACAGCTGCAGAGGTCAAACCTTTTTTTTTTCTTCTTCTTATATTTAAACAGCGGGGGAAGGGTTTTTACTGTTATCGGGGTCCCTGTCTCAGAAATGTCCCTGTTCCAGAGAGAAAGAGGAAGGAAATCTCTGTCTGCTGAGAAATCACCCCCTTAGCATTTCTGGCCGTGTTTATCTTGAGTAGACATGTGCACTGACAAATTTTTTATTTATTTTTTCGTTTTTGTCTCACTCTTTTTTTGCTTTTTTCGGAAATTCAAAAATTCAGATTTTTATAACCACTTCAGCCCCGGAGGATTTTAGCCCTTTCCTTATGAGAGCACTTTTTGTGATTCGGCACTGCGTGGCTTTAACTGACAATTGCGCGGTCGTGCGACGTTGCACCCAAACAAAATTGACGTCCTTTTTCCCCACAAATAGAGCTTTCTTTTGGTGGTATTTGATCACCTCTGCGTTTTTTTTTTTTTTTTTTTTTTGCGCTATAAACAAAAGAAGAGCGACAATTTTGAAAAAAACATAATATTTTTTACTTTTTGCTATAATAAATATTTAGTTTAAAAAAAAAAAAACAAATTTTTTACTCAGTTTAGGCCGATACGTATTCTTCTACATATTTTTGGTAAAAAAAAATCGCAATAAGCGTATATTGATTGGTTTGCACAAAAGTTATAGCGTCTACAAAATAGGGGATAGATTTATTGCATTTTTTTTTTTTTTTTTAACTAGTAATGGCGGCGATCTGCGATTTTTTTTTTTTTCGTGACTGCAACATTGCAGCGGACACTTCGGACACTTTTTTGACACATTTTTGGGACCATTCACATAGCGATTGTTGCTAAAAAAAATGCACTGATTACTGTGTAAATGTGGCTGGCAGGGAAGGGGTTAACACTAGGGGGCGCTGCAGGGGTTAATATGTTCCCTATGGTAGTGATTCTAACTGTGGGGGGAGGGGACTCACAAGGGGAGGAGACCGATCGGTGTTCCTCGGTACTGGGAACACACCATCGGTCTCCTCTCCACTGACAGGACGTGGTTCTGTGTGTTTACACACACAGATCCACGGTCCTGCTGTGTTCCCGGGCAATCGCGGGTGCCCCACGGACATCGCGGCCGCCGGGCACGCGCACCGGGTCGCGAGCAGCGCCCCCTAGACGGCCGGGAATAGGAGGACGTCATATGACGTCCACCCAGGATGGGAGATCCACCTTGTGGATGTCATATGACAGTCCACGGTATTGAAGTGGTTACATTTCCAAAGTTTCTGAATTTTGAATTTTCGGATTTCCAAATTTTCGGATTTGACATTTTCGGATTTCTGAATTTTTGGATTTTCGGCAATTCAAAAATCTGAAAAAAAGAAAGAAAATCAGTAAAATTCTAAATAATAACTAACTATTAAATTATAGCTATTGGAATTTCCTTTTAAATTTAGCTGTTCGGCATTCGTTATTTCAGATAATTCGTAACTTTGGATAAATTCGTACTCGTTACGTTCACTGACAGCCAAATTTGAAAGGAAATTCCAATGCCTATAATTTAGTAGTTATTATTAGTTAGTTATTTCAGATTTTCGAGTTTTCGGATTTTCATTCTTATTCTCGGATTTTCAAATTCCCTAATTTTAGAATTTTTAAATTTTATGATATTTCGAATATTTGAATTTCCAAATTTCCGAAATGTCGAATTTCCGAAATTTTGAATATTTCGGAAATTGAAAAATTAGGAAATATCGGAATTAACGAATTTGTCAAAATTTGTTAAAAAAACTAATTCGGAACGAATTGCACATGTCTAATCTTGAGTAAGGGCAGGTATATCCGATCAGCCTTTAACCTGTCCACCTTTAGGAGATCCCTGAAAACTCATTTATTCAGGGAAGCCTATCCCACACCCACCTAACAACTGTCCCCGAGCCACTCCCATCAAATCATTCCCTGCATCTATTACCTTTTTGTATCACCACCCCCCCTCCCTTTAGAACGTAAGCTCTACGAGCCGGGCCCTCCTGTCCCTTCTGTATTGAACTGTACTGTAATTTTGCTGTCCCCCCTCTACATTGTAAAGTGCTGCATAAACTGTTGGCGCTATATAAATCGTGTAATAATAATAATTCGTGCAGCATTTACTTCCTGGAATGCATCTGCCCTTAGCTCAGGCACACATGCAGGAGGATGTGCTTAGCTGAGAAAACCCCTCCTGAGGACTCTTGGGATATATGACATCATGTGCCTAGGCCTAGAAACCAGGAAGTAACTGAAGAAATGTAAAAAAATAAAAATAAAAGTTAAACTGAGAAAATGGAATATTCTTTCCTATTTACTTACTAATGCCAGCAGCATAAGGATTAAAAATAGTTAAGGTTGATTGAGAGAGTGAAGATTTAAACTCTCAACTTTCTGCACTGTCCTTTTATATTGTATGTCTTATATGTGTTTCTTGGGTTTTTAACTCCTTTTTATTTTACTTTTCAGGACAAGTTGTTGGTTTGTACTCCAGATTTGACGTCATAGTGAGTACCGTACATTAAATTCAATAACCTAAAGTGTTTCTTGAAAAAAGGAGAGGGGGTTTAAGTGGTTGTAAACCCTCACATATACCCAGTGCAGTGCACAGAGATGAAACAAATCATCCTACATAAATTGTACCTGTTTATCTGCAGTCTTCTCTTCTCTACATCCGTTCAAAGTGCTGAATTTATAAAGAGTTCAGAAAAAAAGGGGCAGAGAGCTGAAGTTATACTCTGCAGAGCTCAGTGAGTAGAGCTCTGAGATCTGATTGGAAGGAAAGGGACACAACCCCCTTCACACAGCACACAGGAACAGATCTGAGGCTGTCAATTAGTTGGAGATCCCTCCCCTGTCACCATTTTTCTCTTGGTGTCAGGAAAACTTGTCAGAAGTGATTCATGCAGATACCAGAGGAACGAAGCAACAGACAGAAATCGCATTCAGTGCTCTGGATTGAGACAAGCACACACTATAGAGGGATGTGCTTTGTTCATATTTCATGTCTGAGGTTTACAACCACTTTAAGTTAATGAAAACTGTAACAAGTTCATTTCTGAGACAGATGTAGAGCTCTCCTGTCTGTTTCAACATCACCAAGCATTGGATAGTGATTTTAGTTTGTTTTTTTCTCAATCTGTGATTTGTTTTATATTTTAGCACTTGGCAGCACAAAAGATCTATAACAACCTGGACATAACAGTGGGCGAGGCTTTACGGCGACGTAGCTTGTGCCTGGAAGGTGTCCTGATGTGTTACCCCCATGAGACCCTGGAGACGGTGATAGACCGCATAGTAAAGGAGCAGGTACTGAATGTAATCCTGAGTGCTATGTGGTCTCTCTGCAGACAATGCTTATCCTTCAGTGGAGACAACAGAACCAAAGGCGCCCTTCTTTTGGCATCTGTATGTTTTGGGCTTTCAAGTAGAACTAAACCCAGTCCCTGATATCTCATATAACTTTAACCTGCTAACGTACGCTATATATCCGAACATGTGTAGACACCTATTACTTCCATATGGATTTGTTGGACATCCCATTCCAAAACTATGGGCATTAATATGAAGTTGGCCACTCAACACGGTCGGTCGGAAATTCCGACCACAAAATCCGTCAGATTTTTTCCGACGGAATTTGTCTGACACTGGTGTTGCATACACACGGTCGGACAAAGTTGTCGGAAAATCCGATCATTCTGAACGTGGTGACGTTCGTTGCGTACGACGGAACTACGTAGAGGCTAGTAGCCAATAGCTTTGGTCTCGTAATTTGATCTGAGCATGCGTGGCACTTTGTCCGTTGGAATTCTCTACACATGATCGGAAAAAGTCCTATCGGACATTGTTGTCGGAAAATTTGAGAGCAGGATCTCAAATTTTTTCCGACGGAAAAAGTCTGATGGAGCCCACACACGACCGGATTTTCCGACAACATGGTCCGAATCGGACATTTTCCGTCGGAATTTCCGAAAGTGTGTACGGGGCATAAGACAGTTTTGGAGTGTATTTTTGTGAATTTGTGTCTGTTGAACCAAAAACACATTTGTGAGGTCAGGCACTGGCTTGCAACCGGTGTTTCAGTTCATCACAAAATTGTTCTGTAGGGTTTTGGTCCGGGCGCTTTGTGAAGGCCACTCAAGTTACTCCGCCCCAAACCCGTCAAACCATGTCTTTCTACAGATGATGGTTGAGAAGAAGTTGTTTGTTTCATTTTATCCCAAAGGTGTTCAGTAGAGTTGAGGTCAGGGCTTTGTGAAAGACACTCAATTTCCTGTACACTAAAACTCATCAAACCATGTTTTTCTGGAGCTGGTCACTCGAGTTCCTCCACACCAAACTTGTTGGACATCCAAAATCAAAACCATGAGCATTAATTTGAAGTTGTCCACTTCGTTGCATATATAACAGCCTCTACTCTTCTAGAGTTTTGGAGTATTTCTTTGGGAATTTGTGCCCATTCTGCCAAAAGAGCATTTGTGAGGTCAGGTGGTGATGTTGGATTGGAATACTATCAGTGTTCCAGTTCATTCCAAAGGTATTCAGTAGGGTTGAAGTCAGACTTTGTGCAGGCCATTCGAGTTCCTCCACACCAAACTCATCAAACCATGTCTTTATACAGATGATGGTTGATAAGAGGTCTTTGTTCCATTTCAACCCAAAGGTGTTGAGTAAGGTTGAAGTCAGGGCTCTGTGAAGGCAACTTGAGTTCCTTCACACCAAACTCATCATGCCATGTCTTTATACAGATGATGGTTGGAAAGATGTCTTTGTTCCATTTGAACCCAAAAGTGTTCAGTAGGTTTGGGGTCAGGGCTCTGTCAAAGCCACTCAATTTTATCGACACCAAATTCCTCAATGTTTTTATGGAGCTGGCCACGTGAGTTCCTCCACCAAAACTTGTTGGACATCCCATTTTTTTTAAGTTGTCCACTCGGTTGCAGCTCTAACAGCCTCCACTATTCTGGGAAGGCTTTCCATGAGATTTTAGAGTGTTTCTGTGGGAATTTGTGCCCATTCTGCATAAGGAGCATTTTTGAGGTCAGGTAGTGATGTTGGATTGGAACACTATCAATGTTCCAGTTCACCCAAAGGTGTTCAGTAGGGTTGAGGTGTCTGTGAAGCCACTTGAGTTCCTGCACACCAAACTCATCAAACCATGTCTTTCTACAGATGATGGTTGAGGAGAAGTTGTTTGGTTCATTTTATCCCAAAGGTGTTCAGTAGGGTTGAGGTCAGGGCTCTGGGGAAGCCACTCAATTTCCTGTACACTAAACTCATCAAACCATGTTTTTCTGGAGCTGGTCACGCGAGTTCCTCCACACCAAACTTGTTGGACATCCAAAATCAAAACCATGAGCATTCATTTGAAGTTGTCCACTTCGTTGCAGATATAACAGCCTCTACTCTTCTAGGAAGGCTTTCCACTAGATTTTGGAGTATCTCTGTGGGAACCTTGGATTACAAGCATAATCCGTCCCAGGAGAATGCTTGTAATCCGAAGCACTCGCATATTAAAGCGAGTTTCCCCATAGAAGTCAATGGAAATGAAGACAATTTGTACCGCATTGACTTCTATTGCATGCAATTCCGCATGTGGCCAGGGATGGGGGCGCCGGAGAGCCTCAGAAATACTCGGGTACAGCTCGGCTGAACTCGAAAACGCACGGAAACACTGGGGAACGGAGTATTTCCGAACGGCTCAGAACCGCTCCGAGTGACACTGGCGACCCGCACCTCTGGCCAAATGCGGTACTGCACACCCCATTAGCTTGAATTCTGCTTGTTTTGCGAGACAACTCTCACAAACTGAGTCAGAATTAAAAAAAAAAAATTCTTTCAAAACACTCCTTAACTGGGTTAATCGTTAACCAAGGTTCCACTGTATCTCAAAAATTCCAGAAATGATCTTGCTTCTGGCAGACTTCTGGATATCTTCCACCAACCACAGGAGCAGGCTTCCCGAGAAAAAGCTAGTAATCAATGCGAGAAAGTGGCACATCCTGTTATATTTCTTTGTCAATCAACTTTTTGGGGCTGTACAATACATTAAACATACTGCCTCTCCACTGAACCCCTTTTTTTTTAGCATTTTTGTTAGAATTTTTGCATCTCACCACCACTAGACCCTCAACACCAAAACCAAAACCTTACTAGTATCAGTATTGTAGGGTTCTTCATAGACTCAACTGCCACTTTATTAGGTAAACCTGTTTAATTGCTTTGTAACACAAATTGCTAAGCCAATCGCATGGCAGCAAATCAATGCATTTAGGCATCTAGACATGATGAGGACGACTTGCTGAAGTTCAAACCGAGCATCAGAATGGGGAAAAAGGGGATTTAAGTGACTTTGAACGTGGCATGGCGGTTGGTGCCAGACGGGCTGGTCTGAGTATTTCAAAAACTGCTGATCTACTGGGTTTTTAATGCACAACCATCTCTCGGGTTTACAGAGAATTTTTCCGAAAAAGAGAAAATATCCAGTGAGCGGCAGTTGTGTGGAGGAAAATGCCTGGTTGATGTCAGAGGTCAGAGGAGAATGGGCAGACTGGTTCCAGATAATAGAAAGGCAACAATGCCAGAAATAACCTCTCGTTACACCCAAGGTATGGAGAAGAACATCTCCGAACACACAACACATCCAACCTTGAAGCAGATGGGCCACAGTAGCAGAAGACCACACCGGGTGCAACTCCTGTCAGCTAAGAAGAGAAAACTGAGGCTACAATTTGCACAGGATCACCAAAATTGGACAATAGAAGATTGGAAAAACGTTGCCCGGTCTGATGAGTCTGGATTTCAACTGCAACATTCAGATGGTGGGGTCAGAATTTGGCGTAAACATGAAAGCATGGATCCATCCTGCCTTGTATTACCGGTTCAGGCTGGTGGAGGTGGTGTAATGGTGTGGGGGGGATATTTTCTTGGCACACTTTGGGCCCCTTAGTACCAACTGAGCATCGTTTAATCGCCACGGCCTACCTGAGTATTGTTGCTGACCATGTCCCTCCCTTTATGACTACAGTGTCCCCATCTTCTGATGGCTCCTTCCAGCAGGATAATGCACCATGTCACAAAGCTCCAATCATCTCACCACTGGACAATGACGTCACTGTACACCAATGGCCTCCACACTCACCAGATCTCATCCAATGGCCTCCACACTCACCAGATCTCAATCCACCTTTGGGATGAGGTGGAACCGAAGATTTGCATCATGGATGTGCAGCCGACAAATCTGCAGCAACTGGGTGATGCCATCATGTCACTATGGACCAAAATCAACTGAGCATCGTTTAAACACCACGGCCTACCTGAGTATTGTTGCTGACCCTGTCCATCCCTTTATGACTACAGTGTCCCCATCTTCTGATGGCTCCTTCCAGCAGGATAATGCACCATGTCACAAAGCTCCAATCATCTCACCACTGGACAATGAGGTCACTGTACTCCAATGGTCTCCACACTCACCAGATCTCATCAAATGGTCTCCACACTCACCTGATTTCATCCAATGGTCTCCACACTCACCAGATTTCATCCAATGGCCTCCACACTCACCAGATCTTAAACCACCTTTGGGATTTGGTGGAACCAAAGATTTGCATCATGGATGTGCAGCCGACAATTCTGCAGCAACTGGGTGATGCCATCATGTCACTATGGACCAAAATCTCTTAGGAATGTTTCCAAAACCTTGTTGAGTCTATGCCACCAAGAAGGAAGGCAAAAGGGGGTCCAACCTGGTACTAGCAAGGTGGACCTAATAAAGTGACCGGTGAGTGTATATACCCATTTACTTTCCATGTGCACAGTTTGATGTGGAGATGACAGTAGCTGTTTGGTGTCCACAGAACTTAGGTGAAGGTTGTATCAGGTTGGGTGAGTTCAATAACTGGTTTTCCATTTTACGTGTCCACTTAAAGTGGAGTTCCACCCACTTTTACAACTCTTCAGCATCCCTCACTAAACTGTGCACTGTAAACAAATTGGTTATTTTTTTTATTTTTTTTTAGCACAGACTGTATATCTGCTGTATTCATTTTCCACTTCCTCCTCCCTGGCCGCGGCCCATCGCATCATTTCCTGTTTGCAATGCCTCCTGGGAAGGGGCAGCAACTTCCTCTCAAACTGCTGTTGCTATGCCTGACCTGAAACCTATTACACTGCTTGTGCTGCACTGAGCATGTACGAGATCTGCAAGGATGAGATCCAGGAAGAAATACAGTCTGGCTTCAGATGCCCACACTTAAGATGGCCACGGCCTGCTGCAAGTTTATAAAATAACAAACTACTGCTAAAAACTAACAAAACAGACCTTAGTTTACAGACTAACTTTACTAGAATACATTAAGCTTGTGTATTATAGGGGTATTTTTATTTAAAAAGTATAATTTTGGCCGGAACACCGCTTTAACTCTTGTATTTCCTTACACCTCAGGTTCATCGGTTTGTACTGGTGGATGAAGAACGCCGACCCCGTGGAATTGTGTCACTGTCGGACATCCTTCAGGCCCTGGTTTTAACCCCCGCAGGTATTGATGCCCTTAATTCCTAACCCTGGGAAGGCTCTTTTCTACCTTCACCCTGCACCTCCTCCTCCTCTCTAAGGCTCAGGTATGCAGGAGAACAGTGTGAGAATTGTCTGCACAGCTGAAACCTGCACTTTGTACCCAGGCCTTTTCTGCTGCCTCCGAGAGTTTTTGTGCCTTGCCTACGTTTTTGCTTTCCTCCGCTGCTCTCTGAGGGGCCCTGGGTTCAACCGCTCCCCTACCACCAACACGCAGCTGTCTTGTTTTTACTTCTCTGTCTATTGTAAACTTTATCTTACAAATAGACATTGGGCAGAATGTGTGAGTAATGCATGCCCTGTATTGTCTTCCCTTTTATAGAAGTCTATATAAATGTCCAGGGCTCGACCGGGCATAAATGTAGCCTGGGCATATATAGAGCAGCCGCCATGTTTGTGCCCCCTGCCAGCTCAACATTGCAAGGTCAGCAAATATGTCAGCAGGACAGATGGTAACAATGTATCTCTATTGCTTCTGATAAATGATTGGCCAAGTAAAGGCTTTGACTGCAGGACTAATACACACTTAAAGTAGTTGTAAACCCTTACAGACCACTTTGAACCTACGGGTAAGCCTAGATTTAAGCTTACCTGTAGGTGAAAGAAATACCTCCTTAAGTCTGCCACGCATGCGCGCCATAGACAACAGCGCAGGCGCACTGAGCGTGCCGTTTAATGAATAGGATCGTGCCGTCACTGACGGCTCCCGCGCGTCATGTGATGTCATCGCGGCCCCGGCCAGTCACAGTGCCAGAGCCGCGATACACGGAAGTCACACCGGGCGGGTACGGAGGAGGTGACCGAGGACGGCTGCGGGGGCTTCGATCTCAGGTAAGTAAATCATAATGGGCTAGTATTCTATGCATACTAGCTCATTATTGCCTTTGTGTTGCAGGGTTTTTTTTTTTTTTTTAGAGGCTTTACTTCCTCTTAAAGAGGAAGTAAAGCCTCTTTTAAAAAAATAAAAAAAACGTAACCTGCAAGGCAAAGGCTATGCATACTAGCTCATTATGAATAACTTACCTGAAAACAAAGCCCCCGGAGCGGTCCTCATCCACGACCTTCTCCGCCGCCATCACTACGGGAGTGACTTCCGGGTCTCGCCGCTGCAGCGCTGTGATTCGCTAGAGCGGCAATGACGTCACTCCCGCACATGCGCACAAGGTTGGCATATCGCCGTGATCTCGGCATGCGCAGTGCACCTGCGCGCCGCTGTCTACAGCGCATGCGCCGTAGATAACGGTGCCTTTTCTTTTCTAAATATCTCCTAAACCATGTAGGTTTAGGAGATATTTATTGGACCTACAGGTAAGCCTTAATCTAGGCTTACCTGTAGGTCAAAGTCGTCCCAGAGGGTTAACTTCCACTTTAAAGACCACATACATTGCCTTTAAAAAGTATTCATACCCCTTGGAAGTTTCCACATTTTGTCAAGTTACAACCAAAAACGTAAATGTATCAGGTACGTGCAGTCAGGAGAGGCAGGTGAGGCAGAGCCTCACTTGCCAGGAAAAAAAAAAATCGAGCTTCGAGGGTCCTAGCTCTGTGACCTGAGGGCGCAGAGACCCCTTGGGGGCTAGGTAGCCTAAGTCCTACTTCACCACTGGTAAAAATTCGGGGCTCCTACAACTTTATGCCGCGTACACACAGTCGGAATTTCCAATGGAAACAGTCCGATGGGAGCTTTTCATCGGATTTTCCGACTGTGTGTATGCCCATCGGTCTTTTTCTGTCGGAATTTCCGACGGACTTTGGATTGAGAACCTGTTCTTAATTTTTCCGACGGAAAACCTTTCTATCGGATTTCTCCGATCGTGTGTATGCAATTCCGACACGCAAAATTCCAACGCATGCTCGGAAACAATTCGATGCATGCTCAGAAGCATTAAACTTCCCTTTTATAGTGCAGTCGAATGTTTTTTAAGGCGTGGTGTTATTGACCGTCGGAATTTGGTGTGACCGTGTGTAGGCAAGACAGTTTGAGCGAAATTCCGTCGGCAAAACCATCAGAGCTTTTTCCGACGAGAATTTCCGACCGTGTGTACGCGGCATTATAGTTCCAGAGATACGGGGCTCCTTGTGCAGCCTGTGAGAAGCTACATATGGAGCGGCCGCTTTAAATACAAGCTGGCACACTCTGCAGCAGACTGAGAGGATGAGCTCCCAGTGCCTCTCCTCACTTCTTGTCAGAGGCACTGAGCTCAATGGACAGCTTGGAGCCTTGGACCAATGGTAAAGTACCATTAGCCCCAGCTGTCCAATACAAATGCTCCAGTGGAGGCACGCCTCTCGCTGCAGTGTCATAGAAGGGGACAATACTCCCTTCCAACCCAGCCCTCTAATCTACAAGGAAAAGACATGGGTTTATGTGTATTAGGTTTACCCACAATCCTATGTTTTTCTCACACAGTTAAGAGGGAGAATGAGAATTTGCTGCTGTTGAAAAGCTACTGTTATAATCATAATAATAATAATCATAATTTGTCCGTTAAGCCACCTGCTTGAGTACAGTTTATGAAAATATAGTAAATTACCTTAAAAACAAAATATAATAATTATTTGTCTATTACTTACTTATGGTAATTAACCCCTTGCCACCCAGGCCAATTCTAAAACTTCTCCCCTACATGTAATAATCTCACATATTGAGTTGGCCCACCCTTTACAGCTAGAACAGCTTCAACTCTTCTGGGAAGGCCGTCCACAAGGTTTAGGAGTGTCTATGGGAATGTTTGACCATTCTTCTAGAAGAGCATTTGTGAGGTCAGGCACTGATGTTGGGCGAGAGGGCCTGGCTTGCAGTTTCTGTTCTAATTCATCCCAAATGTTTTCTATCTGGTGGAGGTCAGGACTCTGTGCAGGCCAGTCAAGTTCCTCCACCCCCAAACTCGCTCATCCATGTCTTTATGGACCTTGCTTTGTGCACTGGTGTGCAGTCATGTTGAAACAGGAAGGGGCCGTCCCCAAGCTGTTCCCACAAAGTTGGGAGAATGAAATTGCCCAAAAATGTCTTGGTATGCTGACGCCTTAAGAGTTCCCTTCACTGGAACTAAGGGGCCAAGCCCAACCCCTGAAAAACAACCCAACACCATAATCCCCCTCCACCAAATGATTTGGACCAGTGCACAAAGCAAGGTCCATAAAGAAATGGATGAGACTGCACAGAGTCCTGACCTCAACCCGACGCAACATCTTTGGGATTAATCAGAGCTGAGACTGCGAGCCAGACCTTTTCCCCACATCAAATTCTCTTCTGGAAGAATAGTCAAACATTCCCATAGACACACTCCTAAACCTTGTGGACAGCCTTCCCAGAAGAGTTGAAGCTGTTATAGCTGCAAAGGGTGGGCCAACTCAATATTGAACCCTACGGACTAAGACTGGGATGCAATTAAAGTTCATGTGCGTGTAATGGCAGGCGTCCCAATACTTTTGACAATATAATGTAGCTACATTCAGTTTTTTTTTATAATCAGACATAAAACTCAGAAACATTGTTATCTTTTGCTGCTCTGCATGCGATGTTAAGTGTTGGCGCACCGTGTAAACCCTGCATCCCTCGGTGATGACATCATCTCTTTATGTCACACTGAAATGTCTTTTTGCTTTCTGGAATTACTTCCTGGCTTCTGAACGTTTTTAAGAGGAATGTATAGTTGTTGTGTATATATATATATATTTATTTTCTTTCTTTATTATAGTCGGGGCTAAAAAAAGCAAAAATACTTTTTAGTCTCAAAAAATTTTAATTGTCCTATGTTAATATTACATAATCTTCTATTCATCCACCAGGTGGAGCTCTGGTCTTCTTTTCACACGATTATCATGATTCGTTTTTTGCTGTGCTGAATGAAGACCATTGTTTTCAGAACTTAATGAGTCCTCAAAGCAGTGACTCTTCTCTTATCAAGGGCTCAGTTTGAGGTTTTAATCAGACAAAGGGAGCTGCAAATCAAGCTTCTCTACTGTACTATTTAGTCAATACACAGTGATATGGGAACCTTTTTTTGACATATTGTGTATGTTTTTTTTTTTTTTGCTATACAAAGAGTGAAAAAGCTTAAAACATACACACTTTAAAGTAGACTTGTTAGTAACTTCACAGACAGGAATACATTCTTTACATATCTTAATGTTCAGCATCAGTTTTTCAAAATGTTCCACTTCATCATTAAAAAAAGCTATCGATGGTCTCCAATCCAGTGGTTTTCTTTGGGTTGAGATGTTCCCATCAATCTGCTGCAGGTTGGGGGGTGGGATTTCCTCAGTCTCCCCTCCCCCCAGTTATCTGACGGTAAGGCCTGGTTCACACTGGTGCGACATGCGCTCCGACTTTGAGAGCTTATGTCACACGACATGTAAAAATCAATGTTTCCCTATGACAGCCGTCTTATCTGGTCCGACTTTTGAAAAGGTTCCTGCACTACTTGGGTCCGATTTCAGCCCATTGAATTGAATGGAAGTCACATCCAAGTCAGATCAGCATCTTAAAGCGGGATTCCACCCTAAAGTGGAACTCCCGCTTTTCGGAACCCTCCCCCTCCGGTGTCACATTTGCCACCTTTCAGGGGGGAGGGGGGTGCAGATACCTGTCTAAGACAGGTATCTGCACCCACTTCCGGGCATAAACTCCCATGGGAGTTTACGCTACTTCCTGTCCCGGCGCGCTGTCTGCCGGGACACACACGTGTCCCGGCAGACAGGGATGACGATTCTCATTGCGCTGCGCGACCCGCGCATGTAGGGAACCGGGAAGTGAAGCCACTTCCTGATTCCCTCACTGAGAATGGCGCCGGCAGCAGCAGAGAGCCGATCGATTGATCGGCCTCTGCTGCCCACATCGCTGGAACCTGTGACAGGTAAGTGTCCATTTATTAAAAGTCAGCAGCTGCAGTTTTTGTAGCTGCTGGCTTTTAATTTTTTTCCCCCAGTACCGTCCCGCTTTAACTGATCCGAGATGTGACGTGCGACGTGTTCTCAGAGGTAATGTTAGCGTTGCAAAATTTATTGGGGGAAAGAAAAAACGGCGTGGAACCTCCCCTCAAAATCCATACCAGATCTTTATCGGATCATGCAGCCTGGCAGGTCAGGAAAGGTGGGGGGGGGGGGAGTGGGGGGTGCATTGGGGTAGGAGGTCCCATGTTGATGGGGACAAGGGCCTCTTTCCCCCAAAACCCTGGGCTGTGATTGTTGGGGTCTGCGGGCAGAGGGCTTATTGGAATCTGGAAGCCCCACTTTTAGGATTCCGCCCCCCTCCCATGTGAATGAGTATGGGGTACATAGTACACCCCTACTCGTTCACCCAAAAGAAAAACTGTGTACTGTAAGAAAAACAGGAGGCAGTTTTTGACAAGTCCTTTATTTAAAAATGAATAATGTCCTCCGTTGTAGCTCCAACATTAAATCACGATGTCCGCCGCCAACCCAATAACATTTTTTAAAGAGAAAATGTCAGTTTGTGCCGTTCTGTCAGCTCCGGTGTTTGACAGTTCTTATATAACTATGGGGGCATGACATCACCTAAATAACCCGCCCTCTTTTTTTTTGTCACCGCCCCAGGCATGATGGGTTTGTGACGTCATAAGGGGGTGGGGTCTTCCCCTAAGCACCTCCCTCCAGGTTGAGGTCATGTGGCCTGGTATGGTTCAGGAGGGGGGGGGGGCGCTCGCCCCCCTCCACCCTTTCTTGGCCTTCCAGGCTGCATGCTCGGATAAGGGTCTGGTATGGATTCTGGGGGGGGGGGGACCCCACTCCGTTTTTTTTTACTTATAGTCGGATCAAAATCAGATCCTGTTTATTAAAGTCACATGGAATTAGGATCGATGTCGGACCAAAGTTGCAGGGCAAAGTCGGATCGACAGTTGCACGACTTTCATGTTGCACCAGTGTGAACCGGGCCTTACTCACTTTGTTGCAAGTCACAGGGTAAGGTGCTGCAGCAGGGACTGATATATGTCAGACATTTATGAAGGCAGACAAGCACATTACAGGCACCAGGACTGACATATTTTTGGCAACTGAGTCCAAGAAGTAGATGGTGACCCTGGTTGATGCCTAAACAAAGATGGCCCGTTCCTTCGGGAGAGAAAAGCAGCTGAAGGTATTGTCGAGGGGGGGGGGGGGGGGGGGGGGGTTCTGTGATCTTTGTGAGAGGTAAATCATACATTACATTTACACATTAGTTAGGGGTGTATTAAGAAAACAATTTGCACAGCTATTCCTGCATTATGGCCACAAGATGGAGCTATTGATTATAGGAAATAAATACTTGTTTCCTATGATCTAGTGGCGATAATGCAGTATTTTCCCAAACCACTCTTATTTTCTTCTAAATAGATAGCATTCGACCTGTAGAGGAAATAGCCTGAGAACATTTGATTTTGGCCCATTCGAACAAATTAAAAGCAGTTTTGCTGGACTTAATAGCAAAAAGGTAATAGAAAAAATAAAATAGATCAATACTCCATTTAGTATGCATGCAGGTAACATAAAAATATACAGTATATGATACTAATTCCACTTTAGGTAAAAAAACTAAATAAAAAAAAACTAAAATGGAATTGAGTGAAAACATCACGAGGCTCCCATGACTCTTTCTCTTTTGTTTTTGTTTCCAGGTTTAGACCGCAATAACTTGTGACAGATTGGCCAGCGCAGCGATCGGACATTGGCCTCTCTGGGATAGGTTTATGGGGCTTGCGGGGAGGGGGGGGGGGGGATGTGAAATGCCCTGGAGAGGCCGGGGGTGGTCGAGGCAGAAATCCCGAAACACTTGGAAGGAACGGCACATTTCGAGTTGATGGCCCAGAGATGCCTCCTTATTTATTTAAATCGAGATTTGAACTTGAGCTTCTCAAACGCCATTCGGCCAATCGGAGACTTGCGAACCAAGTTTTGGAGGGTGGAGGAGATGGATTACGATGAACACTCTGGACGTTGAGAAATGGACTTTGGTAGTTCTTTAAATCTAGACATTGTGGAGTGTTGTCCGTACGTCTGTCCTGTGGGTCCCCGGAGTCGGACTCATCACTGTGAGAACTCTTCATGGATGTCTACGGATGCCGCATACCTTGTTTACATTGGGAGCGCCCATATGGCTCATTTTACTGTTTTTAAGAATTTCTATTTTAAAGGGGGTTTCCATTTTCAGAAAACTTTTATGTTTCAAAAAAAAAAAAAAGTTGACCCTCGTGCCGGTGACCATTTAGAAGTTTTCAATCTCAGTATATCTTACTTTCACTAAGACCTCGGTAAAAATAGGCTGTGTTTCTACTGCCATCAGGAAAGAGGGTGCACCAGCCTGGCACATTAACTTTATACACTATTTATTGATTCATAAGCCATCCAGGTCCAATATGGTTGACGCATTTCAAGGGGTAACCCCTCTTCATCAGAGCCAAATCTGTAGCCCTTGCTGCTCAGCATGGGAAGAAGCCACCCAGGTCTAATATGGTTGACGCCTTTTAAGGGGTAACTTCATCAGTGCCAAATCTGTAGCACCTGCTGCCCAGCATGGGAAGAAGCCACCCAGGTCCAATATGTCTGATTTCAAGGGGTAACCCCTCTTCATCAGTATAGAAAGGAAAACACAATAAGGGAGCCCCCAAAGCTGCATAACCCAAAAGTATACAATCAGAGCCAAATCTGTAGCACCTGCTGATCAGCATAGGAAGAAGACACCCAGGTCCAATGTGTCTGATTTCAAGGGGTAACCCCTCTTCATCAGAGCCAAATCTGTAGCCCTTGCTGCTCAGCATGGGAAGAAGCCACCCAGGTCTAATATGGTTGACATGTTTCAAAAGGTAACTTCATCAGTGCCAAATCTGTAGCACCTACTGCTCAGCATGGGAAGAAGCCACCCAGGTCCAATATGTCTGATTTAAAGGGGTAACCCCTCTTCATCAGTATAGAAAGGAAAACACAATAAGGGAGCCCCCAAAGCTGCATAAACCAAAGGTATACAATCAGAGCCAAATCAGTAGCACCTGCTGATCAGCATGGGAAGAAGCCACCCAGGTCCAATATGGTTGACGCGTTTCAAGGGGTAACTTCATCAGTGCCAAATCTGTAGCACCTGCTGCTCAGCATGGGAAGAAGCCATCCAGGTCCAATATGTCTGATTTCAAGGGGTATCCTCTCTTCGTCAGAGCCAAATCTGTAGCACCTGCTGATCAGTATGGGAAGAAGCCACCCAGGTCCAATATGGTGGACATCTTTCAAGGCGTAACCCCTCTTCGTCTGAGCCAAATCTGTAGCACCTGCTGATCAGCATGGGAAGAAGTCACCCAGGTCTAATATGGTTGACATGTTTTAAGGGATAACTTCATCAGAGCCAAATCTGTAGCACCTGCTGCTCAGCATGGGAAGAAGCCACCCAGGTCTAATATGGTTGACGTGTTTTAAGGGGTAACTTCATTTAGAGCCAAATCTGTAGCACCTACTGCTCAGCATGGGAAGAAGCCATCCAGGTCCAATATGTCTAATTTCAAGGCGCAACCCCTCTTCATCAGAGCCAAATCTGTAGCACCTGCTGATCAGCATGGGAAGAAGCCACCCAGGTCTAATATGGTTGACGTGTTTTAAGGGGTAACTTCATCAGAGCCAAATCTGTAGCACCTGCTGCTCAGCATGGGAAGAAGCCACCCAGGTCTAATATGGTTGACGCCTTTTAAGGGGTAACTTCATCAGTGCCAAATCTGTAGCACCTTCTGCTCAGCATGGAAAGAAGCCACTCAGGTCCAATATACTGACACATTTCAAGGGGTAACCCCTCTTCGCCAGAGCCAAATCTGTAGCGCCTACAGATGTTTACAGAAATCTGTAGCTCCTAGCACCTACATAATCTGTAGCACCTGTTGATCAGCATGGGAAGAAGTCACACAGGTCCAATATGGTTGACGCGTTTCAAAGGGTAACTTCATCAGTGCCAAATCTGTAGCACCTGCTGCTCAGTATTTGAAGATGCGACCCAGGTCCAATATGGCTAATGCGTTTCAAGGGTTACCCCCTCTTTATCAGAGCCAAAACTGTAGCGCCTGCTGCTCAGCATGGGAAGAAGCCATCCAGGTCCAATATGACTGACGTGTTTCAAGGGGTACCCCCTCTTCATCAGAGCCTAATCTGTAGCACCTGCTGCTCAGCATGGGAAGAGGCCATCCAGGTCCAATATGGCTGACGTATTTCAAGGGGTAACCCCTCTTCATTATAACCATCAGAGTGGCTCTGATAAAGATGGCTTTCCCCTTGAAATGCGTCAGCCATATTGGACCTACATGGCTTCTTTCCATACTGGGAAGCAAGTGCTACCGATTTGGCGTCTGTGACTTTGAATATATTAATGCGCTTGTGAACTCATTTTTTTTTTTTTTTAGTATAATAGTTGTTTTAGGAATCAATCAAATAGTGATTTAGACTGGGTTCACACAATTGCGAATTGGATGCGGTTTGTGCGTTTTGCACAAAAATGCTGTGCGTCTTTTGGTCCATTTGAGGTCCGAATTCGGCCCAAAGTCCTGGCTGAAATCGGACCTGAAATGGTGAACCGGGACCCCCTGGGCTGTGAGCCGGATGTGGCGATGGTGTGAACCGAGCCTAAAGGTAATGTGCCAGGCTGGCGAGACCCTTTTCTGTTGTTTTTCATTGTTGTGCATCATGGGACACCCTCAGTCCTAAGCGGTCAGCAAAACGCGGTGGCGCCATTTAATCTGGATTTGGACCAGTGAAAACCTACCGTTCTTTAAGCACCACATTTGAGCGCAGGAGGTTGCTGTTACTGATTTTCTCTAAGACCGCGGTAAAAATAGGCTGTATTTACAGGGATCAGTGCTAAAAATATGCACTGTCACTGTACTAATGACACTGGCTGGGAAGGGGTTAACAGGGGTAATCAAATTGTTAAATGTATGCCTAGGGAGTGCTTTCTAACTGTGGGAGAGGTGCTTGTACTGTAAGAAGGCAGAGATCCGTGTTCCTGCTTAGCAGAAACACAGGATCTCTACCTGCCCTTCTCAAAGAACGACGATCTGCCTTGTTTACATCGGCAGACCGCCGTTCTGTTTCTCTCGGGAACAATCGCCGGACCCGTTGATTGGCTCCCCGCTGTGTCCACTCTACCCTAGACCTGCAAGTGCAGATACGTGATTCTGCACAGGGAAGCTGCCTTTTGCCACCATATATATATATATATATATACAGTAAACGGTCGGCAAGCGGTTAACCACTTCAACCCCAGAAGATTTTACCCCCTTCCTGACCAGAGCACTTTTTGCGATACGGCACTGCGTCGCTTTAACTGACAATTGCGCGGTTGTGCGGCGTTGCACCCAAACAAAATTGACGTCCTTTTTTCCCCACAAATAGAGATTCTTTTGGTGGTATTTGATCACCTCTGCGGTTTTTATTTTTTGCGCTATAAACAAAAAAAGAGCGACAATTTAGAATTTTTTTTTACTTTTTGCTATAATAAATATCCCCAAAATATATATAAAAAACATTTTTTCTCAGTTTAGGTCGATACGTATTCTTCTACATATTTTTGGTAAAAAAAAAAAAGCGCAATAAGCGTTTATTGATTGGTTTGCGCAAAAGTTATAGCGTCTACAAAATAGGTGATAGATATATGGAATTTTTATTATTATTTTTTTTTTATTAGTAATGGCGTCGATCTGCGATTTTTATCGGGACTGCGACATTGTGGTGGACACTTTTGACACTATTTTGGGACCATTCGCATTTATACAGCGATCAATGCTATAAAAATGAACTGATTACTGTGTAAATGACACTGGCAGGGAAGGGGTTAAACCAGGGGTCTCAAACTGGCGGCCCTCCAGCTGTTGCAAAACTACAAGTCCCATCATGCCTCTGCCTGTGGGAGTCATGCTTGTAACTGTCAGCCTTGCAATTCCTTAATGGGACTTGTAGTTTCACAACAGCTGGAGGGCCGGCAGTTTGAGACCCCTGGGTTAAACACTAGGGGGCGATCAAGGGGTTAAGTGTGTCCTAGGGAGTGATTCTAACTGTGGGGGGGGGGGTGGGCTCACTACAACATGACAGCGATCACTGGGAGCAGTAGATCCCTGTCATGTTGCGAGGCAGAACAGGGAAATGCCTTGTTTACATAGACATCTCCCTGTGACACGATCGCGGGACACCGGCGGACATCAAGCCCTGCGGGACCCACGGGCACACTCGTGGAGTACGTGGCGGGTGTGCGCGCCCGCTATGCCACGTCTTAAAGGGGGACTTATAGGTACGCCCATTTGCGCAGCCCTGCCACTGTGCCGACGTACATCGCCGTACGCTGGTCGGTTAAGAAGCGAGTTTGGAAGGAGATAACATTGTGCTTTTAGTATAGCCACAAGGACACTGTGTTTCTGGCAGGATCAACAGGTATTTTCTGCACTTGCTGAAAAGGTTCTTGGCCTGAAAAAATAAAAAATGAATGCAAGTGTCACATCTATGTAATCTGTGATGTAGAACATTTTTTGTTCTTGGATATCAGTCACCTAAAATAATGAAGCCTGAGCTCCGCCTCCTACCTCCCCTCCCCCTTCCAGCGCTGTGTTTGGATTGGTCTCTCCTTCATTCTGCACCTTCGACCTCAACATCACTTCTCTTGTGGATTTCAATGAATCAACCAAGACAGCTAAACCGTGTCCAGGATAAAGCAGAAATCCTTCCCGAGTGTATTTGTGCTTCTGAACATTTTTTAGACATATTCTAGAAATGCATCCCGAATTGTATGAAAGATAGAGGTGGTAAAGCCTTACCTACACTACATTACCAAAAGTATTGGGACGCCCGCCTTTACACGCACATGAACTTTAATGGCATCCCAGTCTTAGTCTGTAGGGTTCAATATTGAGTTGGCCCACCCTTTGCAGCTATAACAGCTTCAACTCTTCTGGGAAGGCCGTCCACAAGGTTTAGGAGTGTGTCTATGGGAATGCTTGACCATTCTTCCAGAAGAGTATTTGTGAGGTCAGGTACTGATGTTGGACAAGAAGGCCTGGCTCGCAGTCTCCACTCTAATTCAACCCAAAGGTGTTCTATCGGGTTGAGGTCAGGACTCTGTGCAGGCCAGTCAAGTTCCTCCACAACAAACTCGCTCATCCATGTCTTTATGGACCTTGCTTTGTGCACTGGTGGGCAGTCATATTGGAACAGGAAGGGGCCGTCCCCAAAACTGTTCCCACAAAGTTGGGAGCATGAAATTGTCCAAAATGTCTTGCTATGATGACCCTTCACTGGAACTAAGGGGCCAACCCCTGAAAAACAACCCCCCACATCATAATCCCCCCTCCACCAAATGATTTGGACCAGTGCACAAAGCAAGGTCCATAAAGACATGAATGAGCGAGTTTGTTGTGGAGAAACTTGATTGGCCTGCACAGAGTCCTGACCTCAACCCGATAGAAGACCTTTGGGATGAATTAGAGCAGAGACTGCAAGCCAGACTTCTCGCCCAACATCAGTGCCTGACCTCACAAATGGGCTTCTGGAAGAATGGTCAAACATTCCGATAGACACACTCCTAAACCTTGTGGACGGCCTTCCCAGAAGAGTTGAAGCTGTTATAGCTGCAAAGGGTGGGCCAACTCAATATTGAACCCTACGGACTAAGACTGGGATGCCATTAAAGTTCATGTACGTGTAAAGGCAGGTGTCCCAATACTTTTGGTAATATAGCTGGTGTAGTGACTGGCCTCAGGTGATACACAGAGATGAAACAAATCCTCCTACACAAGTTGTACCGGTTTATCTGCAGTCTTCTCTTCTCTACATCTGTTCAAAGTCCAGAATTTACAAAGCCTGTCTGAGCTATCAGTAAAAAAAAAGGGGGCAGAGAGCTGAAGTTACACTCTGCAGAGCTCAGTGAGGGGAACTCTGAGAGCTGATTGGAGGGAAGGGACACACCCTTCTTCACATTGCACACATGAACAGAGCTGCGACTGTCAATCGCAGGCTGTGGGCTGGAGCTCACTCCCCTGTTACCTTATTTTCTCTTGGTGTCAGGAAAATGTGTCAGGAGTGACCTGATAGCAGAGGAAAAAAGCAGCAGACAGAAATGACGCTTAGTGCTCTGGACTGAGACAAGTACACACTATAGAGGGATGTGCTTTGTTCATATTTCATGTCTGAGGTTTACATCCACTTTAAATGCTCCCCCCCCCCCCCCCCCCCCGCTCGGAACAAATCAAGAAACAGCAGGAAGCCATGTACTGTACAATCCAATGCAGTTCTCTGAAGGTGGAAACCCCCTTTTGTAGAGAATATATAGCGAGGCAGAGAGATGACGGCCATATCATAGTCTGTGGATAGCAATGCAGAGATTGGATTGTAGGATTTCCTCTTCCATTGTATAGATGTCTATAGACAGTGCTGATCCGGGTTATGTGTATTCTCATTGGTGCACTGATCCCACCTACAGACTGGGGTCTGACCTCCAGATGATATTGCTGATGTTTAGGTTTTTTTTCTTTTTTTTTTTCTTTTAGCTCTCTTTTTGCCAACAGTGCGCCTCCAGCGGAAGTAGAAGCTGGACAACATTTTATTGTTATATACAGATTAATTTTTTTTTTAAAGCGGTATTAAACCCAAAACCAAAAATGTAATATAATGCAGCTAACCAATCATTAGATGTGGTGGCTGCATTCGTTTTATTTTTTCCTCTGTTTTCACCTGGTGATCTGGCCAGTAATACACCTAACTGTATTAGAGTGCCCCCTAGACATGTGCACTGACAAAAAATTAGTTTGTTTCCGTTTCATTCTTTTTTTGCTTTTTTCGGAAATCCGAAAATTCGGATTTTCGAATTTCCAAATTTTGGCATCTTCAAATTCCAAATTTTCATATTTCGAAATTTCAAATTTTTCTAATTTCTGAAATTTCAAATTTCCGAAATTTCGAATTTCCGAATCTTCTAATTTTCCGAAATTTCTAATTTCCGAAATTTCTAATTTTTCTAATTTCCGAAATTTCAAATTTTTCGAAATTTCAAATTTTTCGAATTTCCGAAACTTCTAATTTTTGGAATTTCCAAAATTTCGAATTTTTCGAAATTTCGAATTTCTGAAATTTCGAATTTCTGAAATTTCGAATTTCGAATTTCTGAAATTTTGAATTTCTGAAATTTTGAATTTCTGAAATTTTGAATTTCTGAAATTTTGAATTTCTGAAATTTTGAATTTCTGAAATTTCGAATTTCTGAAATTTTGAATTTTTTGAAGTTCCGAAACTTCAAATTTTTCGAAATTTCAAATGTACGAAATTTAGAATTTACGAAATTTAGAATTTACGAATTTTAGAATTTACGACTTCAGAAATGTGAAAATTAGAAAAATTCAGAAATTCCTAAATTGAAAAATTTGTCAAAATTTGTTAAAAAAATTAATTTGTAACTAAACAAAATGGAAAAGGTTTAGTGCCCCCACTCTGGATGAAGGAGCACAAGAGGCATATTCAGACAGCAGCGTTGTCAGTCTGGAGGGATGGGAGTGATAGATGTACTAGCAGATTTAACTACACTAAACAAATTGAGGCCAAACATCAGCTAATACATTATAAACAGTTACATGTTACAACAAACAGTTTTGTTTCTTTTGGGATAAAAGTTTTACATAAACGAATAAAAGCTGTCACTATATCTGGTCTCCCACAGCACACAGAATGTGGAAATGCAAATATTTTAGTAAATATAAACTGCTAAATACCTTTTCTCATCAGCAGTATATAGCGGTCTTGTGACTTCTATCAGTGTCTGGTTAAAGCTTGTAGGAGGAGTTTTTATTCTCCTCTGACTGTGCAATGAGGCTGCAGGACCCCTGACCCTCTGTCTGAACAGTGCTGATTGGCCCTGTGCTGATCACATGCACCCTTCCAAGAGAAAAAAAAAAACTCTAGCAATACACACCAAACTGAGCATGTGCGGCTTGTCCCCAAGCCCCTGTACTATCCGGAGATGGTTTGGGGACTGTGGAAGAAGGGGAGGATCAAACGGGCTTTTTTTACACAACGCGCAGGATTAACCCCTAAGGTTTTACAGTGAGTATAACAAGCATGCTTTACTGCATATACAGACTGATTTTACTGTTGTGGGTTTAGTAACACCTTAAATGGCTTGTCTCAACCATCTAACTGCTACATCTGCAGACCAGCTAGATCTGTTGAAAAATAACAGACTTACTCGCAGGATCGCCAGGTGAAAATAAACGAAAATATGTCTAAAATGTAATACTCAAGCAGCCATCAAGAATTAGGAAGCTGCAATATAATAAATGTTTGCTTACATAGTTGGTGAGGTTGAATAAAGACACCAGTCCATCCAGTTCAACCGGTGTGTGCGTGAGTGTGTTTATGTCAATATTCCCATATCCCTGAATATCGCATTCGCTAAGATGCACATCTAACAGTTTTTTTAAACTACCGCCACTCACCACTGATTGTGGAAGGAAGCTCCACATCCTAACTGCTCTGACAGTAAAAAACACTCTACCAAATTTTGGGTTTAATACTGCTTTAAAGCTAAACTCCAGCTTTGCTATCACTTTAAATTAGGGTTGCACTGATACTAGTATCGGTATCGGTGCCGATATTGAGCATTTGCACGTGTACATGTATTTGTGCAAATGCTCCGATGCTTAATCCGATACCTGTTGTACTGGGTCCTGCGTCTTCAGCGCAGTGGGGGGGCAGCCTCAGAGATGATTGGTGGGGGGCAGTTACAATCACCGATCTCCCTGTGTAGCTTTCAATAAAGCAGCTGACAGTCGCTTCTGCTCTGGCAGCTGTCAGCTGCTTTATTGAAAGCTACACAGGGAGATCGGTGATTGTAACTCCCCCTACGCCGCACAATCACCCACGACTGTCCCCTTCTGTGTCCTCCACACACCTGGGTCCTTCTCTGGCTCCCGGGACCTCCTTCAGCTCCCTGGGTCCTCTGTGTGCTCCTCCAGCTCTTTGCGTCCTCCTCTGGCTCCCGGGGACCTCCTCTGACTCCCTGGGTCCTCTGTGTGCCCCTCCGGCTCCCCGGGTCCTCCTCTGGCTCCCGGGGACCTCCTCTGACTCCCTGGGTCCTCTGTGTGCTCCTCCAGCTCATCGAGTCCTCCTCTGGCTCCCAGGGTCCTCCTCCAGGTCCCTGGGTCCTCCGTGTGCTCCTCTGGCTCCTCGTATCCTCCTCCGACTCCCTGGGTCCTCCTCTGGCTCTCAGGGTCCTCCTCTGGGTCCTCTGTGTGCTCCTCAGGCTCTCCATGTACTCCTCCAGCTCCCTGGGTCCTCCTCTGGCTTCCGGGGACCTTCTCCAGCTCCCTGGATCCTCCATGTGCTCCTCGTATCCTCCTCTGACTCCCTGGGTCCTCCTCCAGTTTCCTGGGTCCTCTGTGTGCTCCTCGTATCCTCCTCTGGCTCTCAGGGTCGTCCTCTGTGTGCTCCTCCAGCTCTCCATGTACTCCGCCTCCCTGGGACCTCCTCTGGCTTCCGGGGACCTTCTCCAGCTCCCTGGATCCTCCATGTGCTCCTCGGGTCCTCCTCTGGCTCCCGTGGTCCTCTGTGTGCTCTTCCACCTCCCTGGGTCCTCCATGTGCTCCTCCGCCTCCCCCCCCCCTCTGTCCTCGATCTGTCAGGATGGAGAGCGGAGGAAGGAGCTGGTAAAAATGTAATTTACCGGCTCCTTCCTTTTCTGAATGCACAGTGATCGCCGACTCCGTCCATTTATAACTGAGCATCGTAAACTGTTTATGAATGGAGAATGGAGAATGTCTCCTGCCCATTAATCTTCAGTGCAGCTGAGGCTGCTGACAAAGGGACTGGGGAATCTGTGTCCTCAGTCCCTTTCCCTGTCTCAAAAGGGAGATGTCAGGGCTCTGATATCTAACCAAAGCCACCCCCCAACAATAAATAAAAAAGAAAGAATTAATAAATAAATATTTAACGGTTAAATTGTAAAAATAATTGTAAAAAAACACTGACACTGTCCACTCCCCTCTCTAAAAAAAAAAAAAAAAAGCATTGTAAAAAAAAAAAGAAAAAAAAATTATAAATTGTAAATAATTATAAAAAAATAATTGTAAAAAATGTAATTATAAAAAAAAAATTTGGTCAGTAGTTTTTTATTCAATTTTTTTTTTTTTTTACAATTACATTTTTTACAATTATTTTTTTTTTTTATGCCTCATCAGTGCCACCTATTAGTGCCACTTTCATAAAACATAACAAAAAAAGTATTGGTATCGGGGAGTACTTGGAAAAAAAATTATTGGTTTTAAAAAAAGTGGTATCTGTGCAACCCTACTTTAAATAGTTTGTTTGAACCAAGCCGGCCCAAGTGAACTATTTCCTTTACTAATAGCTGCAACTGCTGTCGGCGCTGTATAAATTGTATGTAGCATCAGCCACATACAGTATAGAGCAGTGATGGCCAACCTTTTTGAGCCCGAGTGCCCAAACTGCAAACCAAAACGACGTATTTTTTTCAAAGTGCCAACACTGCAATTAAACCTGAATAACGAGGTTTTAGTTTAGAAAAAACAATTCGTACTGTATTGCATAGTATAGGCAGAGTATTGCATAGTATGGGCACAGTATTGCATAGTATGGGCAGAATACTGCAGAGTATTGCATACTTTGGGCATAGTATTGGCATAGTATGGGCAGAGTATTGCATAGTATGGGCAGAGTACTGCAGAGTATTGCATAGAATGGGCACAGTATGGGCAGAGTATTGCATAGTATGGGCAGAGTATTGCATAGTATGGGCAGAGTATTGCATAGTATAGGCACAGTATGGGCAGAGTATTGCATAGTATGGGCAGAGTATTGCATAGTATGAGCACAGTATTGCATAGTATGGGCACAGTATTTGCATAGTATGGGCACAGAATGGGCAGAGCACTGCAGAGCATTGCATCTCTCTCCCTCTTCCCCTCTCCCCTCGCACTGTAGGGCGTGCAAGAGCAAGATTCTGGGAGGAGGTCCATGGACGCCCTCCCAGAATAAGCCCACCGTGCTGTAGCCATCTTTTGGCTATGGCCCGGTCGGCAATTGGTTATAAAACTCACATTTGATTTGCTGAAATCGGTCTCCGGTCGCTCCGGTAGTGTCAGGTGATTTCCCACGCAGGCACGTCAACAGGTGCGTCAGATGTTTGAGAGCGGGGGGTGGCTCCAGTGTTCAGGGCATGTGCCATGCCCACTCGGACACGTCACTGCTGCTGCTATCCCCAGAGAACTGTGGGAGATGTAGTTCGCGGGAGCGGACAATTTAATGTCAGTGAATGACTGTCGTTTACTTGTCACGGCGTGCCCACAGAGACGGCTCGGTGTGCCGGCAGCGGCACGCGTGCCACGCGTTCGCCATCACTGGTATAGAGCGTCATGTTCTGGTAACAGTACAGTGAATTCCTGTTCCATTCCCAGAACAAAATTGAGTTGGGCTGAGCGCTGCCAGAACACAGCTCTGTATACTGTATGTAGCTGATGCCACATACAGTTTATACAGCGATGACAGCCGCTGCATCAATTAGCAAAATAGTTTTTCTGGGCCAGCTTGGCCAAAACAAACTATTTTAGGTCGCAGTATTCCTTGAGTTATGCTTTAACTACTTCCCACCCGGCCCCTGCACATAAACGGCCGGGTGGTCCTTTCCTCATTCTGAGTGGACGTTCAGAATCATTCTGATCACAGGATCCAGCTGAGCAGGGATCGGGATATGGGCGCTGTGATTGGCCCTCCCGATCACCTGAAGGCTGTGTCCAATCACAGCCGTCACAATGTAAACAGAGACGCGTGTCTCTGTGACAGTTCTCCCCGCCGAGCTCAGTGAGAGTTCAGTGCGGGGGGGGGGGGGGGGGGATCTGCAGATGTGTGACAGCTCTCTCTGTGTGAGGATGATTTTACACAGAGAGCTGTTACAGATCCCCCGACAAAGTACACCAAGCACCGCTGATATAACCCTGTCCCTATACAAATTTCAGTGTCCCAATAAAAAAATCTGTCCCCATCACTGCCAACACCAAATAAACACTGATTTGGGTTATTTTTTCCAAAGAAATGTAGCAGCATCATTTTTGGTCAAAATGTATCAAGAGAAATTGCTTATTTGCTAAATTTTATAACAGAAACTAAGAAAAATTTATTTTTTTGGTATTTTTTTTTTGTAGCGTAAAAAAATAAAAACCCCAGCTGTGATTAAATACCACCAAAAAAAAACGTATTTGTGTGAAAAAAATGATAAAAATTAAATTTGGGTACAGTGTTACATGACCGCTCAATTGTCATTCAAAGTGCGACAGCGCTGAAAGCTGAAAATTGGCCTGGGAAGGAAGGGGGTGAAAGTGCCCGGTATTGAACTGGTTAAAGAAGATATATCATTATTAGTGGTGGACCGAAATAAAAAAAAAATTACATTAAAACGCAGGATGCACTTGGCCGAAAACTGAAATGGAAAGTTAAAAAAAAAAAAAATCTTATTTAAATTAACTGCTTGCCGACCGGCGCACGACGATATACGTCGACAGAATGGCACGGATAGGCAAAAGGGCGTACATGTACGTCCCCTTTAAGATGCCGCCGTGCCGGTCGCGGGTCCCACGGACTTGATCGCCGCGGGGACACCCGCGATCGTCTCACGGGAAGGCTGAACGGAGAGATGCAGAAATAAACAGCATCTCCCCGTTCTGCCTAGCAACTAGTGACGCCGATCTCTGCTCACTGTGATTGGAGTACTTGGAGTACATGTAGTACATTGTTCCAAGAGATCAGCATTCACTAGCTGACAGCCACGCCCCCCCCCCCCCCACAGTAAGAAACACACCTCTAGGCACACTTAACCCCTACACTGCCACCTAGTGGTTAACCCCTTCACTGCCAGTGTCATTTACACAGGAATCAGTGCATTTAAATAGCATTGATTGCTGTATAAATGACAGTGGTCCCAAAAATGTGTCAAAAATGTCCGATGTGCCCACCATAATGTCGCAGTCACAATAAAAATCGCTGATCGCCGCCATTACTAATAAAAAAAAATGATTAATAAAAATGCTATAAAACTATCCCCTATCTTGTAAACGCTATAACTTCTGCGCAAACCAATCAATAATCGCTTATTGCTATTTTTTTTACCAAAAATATGTAGAAGAATACGTATCGGCCTAAACTGAGGAAAAAAAATGTTTTTTTATATATTTTTGGGGGATATTTATTATAGCAAAAAATAAAAAAGAATGCGTTTTTTTCAAAATTGTCGCTCTTTTTGGTTTATAGCGCAAAAAATAAAAAACACAGGGGTGATCAAATACCACCAAAAGAAAGCTCTATTTGTGGGAAAAAAAGGACGTCAATTTTGTTTGGGAGCCACGTCACAGGACCGCGCAATTGTCAGTTAAAGCGATGCAGTGCCGAATCGCAAAAAGGGGCCTGGTCCTTTGGCTGCAAATTGGTCCGGGGCTGAAGTGGTTAAATGCATTGATTCCTGTATAAATGACAGTTGTAGTGAAAGAGTTAACCACTAGGGGGAGGGGGAGGGGTTATGGGCTGTGACGTGTGTTGCGTTTTTTACATTAGGGGGCGGGGCTGACATCTGACGTCATTGATCGGCTTTCCCGATGACCGGGAACAGCCAATCAATGACAGGCAGAGTAGGAAGCGCAGGGAGAGGTTTGTTTACACAGACCTCTCCCCGTTCTTCAGCTCCGTGACCTGATCGCGGGACACCAGCGGCGATCGGGTCCGCTGGTCCCGTGGCCGTGGTCACGGAGCTCTAGACCAGGTCGCGAGCGCGCCGCTGGCGGCGTGCACGCGAACCATGGGCAGGCATTTAAAGGATCACGTACAGGTACGTGATTTTGCCTGCCCGTGCCATTCTGCTGACGTATATACGCAGTGGGCAGTCGGGAAGCGGTTAAATAGCATTGATTGCTGTATGAATGACAACGGTCCCAAAAATGTCCGATGTGTCCACCATAATGTCGCAGTCACAATAAAAATCGCTGATCGCCGCCATTACTAGTAAAAAAAAAAATATTAATAAAAATGCTATAAAACTATCCCCTATTTTGTAAACGCTATAACTTTTGCGCAAACCAATGAATAATCGCTAATTGCGATTTTTTTTTACCAAAAATATGTAGAAGAATACATATCGGCCTAAACTGAGGAAAAAAAAAAATTTTTTATATATTTTTTGGGGATATTTATTATAGCAAAAAGCAAAAAAATATTGCATTGTTTTCAAAATTGTCGGTCTATTTTTGTTTATAGCGCAAAAAATAAAAAACGCAGGGGCGATCAAATACCACCAAAAGAAAGCTCTATTTGTGGGAAAAAAAGGACGCCACGTCAGTTAAAGCGACGCAGTGCCGAATCGCAAAAAGGGGCCTGGTCCTCTCGCTGCCAATTGGTCCGGGGCTGAAGTGGTTAAAAAAGGTGATGACACTCATGACATAAAAATATAGAAAGTCTCATGCAACAAGTATACTTGTGTGTGTATACAGAGGTCTAGGCCGCTGCTATGCATGTACTTAAATTTATTTTCTGACAATAATAAAAGGAGGTAAAATATGTCATCAATTGTAGTGTGGCTGATTTTTGTTAGGTTTGTCCATTTTTGTTATTTTTATTGCTGTCTGTGAATTCAGAAAGGAGGTTTATGGAAGGGACGTTTGGCACCACTATGACAAATATATAAAAATACAAATATAGTTTTATTAAATACAATCTTAAGACACTAATAAAATACATGCAACAGTAAATGCACAATTTGCACAGGATGATAGGACATTCTTCATACAGGGAAGACCTCTAGATCCCAAAAAATTGTGGGTACTCCTACGCGTTTCCACTCAACTGTCTGTGCTTTCCTGTCCTAGAGACAACCTTCCCCCAATTTCCTGTCCTAGCGGGAAATTTTCCCCAATAGGGTCACAAACAGAAATAAATGCTTGACTCAAAAACTCTAAAACTAAAAAAAGAATAAAAATGGCTAGAGTTATGCTTTAACCATAGGCAAATGACGTCCGCAAAGTGGTTTCAAAATCCTGACCGGACGTCATATGACGTCCTCAGGATTTTGAGCCGATGCGCGCCCCCAGGGGCGTGCATTGCGGCGATCGTTGTTGCGGGGTGTCAGTCTGACAACCCGCAACTACGATCTTGGTAAAGAGTCTCCGACGGAGTCTCTTTACCACATGATTAGCTGTGTCCAATCACGGCTGATCACAGTGTAAATAGGAAGAGCCGGTGATCGGCTTTTCCTCACTCGCGTCTGTCAGACGCGAGTAGAGGAGAGACGATCGGCTTCTCCTCTGACAGGGGGGGTCTGTGCGGATCGATTATCAGCGCACCCCCCCCAAGGATGCCCACACTGGACCACCAGGGACGCCACCAGACCACCAGGGATGCCCAGCACAAGGTATGCCACCCTAGACCACCAGGGATGACACACAGTGCCCACAATGGATGCCAATCAGTGCCCACAATGGATGCCAATCAGTGCCCACAATGGGCATCACTGATTGGCATGCATTATTGTTTGGCACTGATTGGCATCCATCAGTACAAAACAAAAAAATACAATGCCGCCTATCGGTGCCCATCCGTGGCACCTATCAGTGCCCATCCGTGCCACCTATCAGTGCCCATCCATGGCGCCAATCCATGCCAATCCATGCCAGCTATCAGTGCCAATTTGTGCCACCTATCAGTGCCCATCCGTGTCGCCCATCAGTGCCGCCTATCAGTGCCACATATCAATGCCACCTCATCAGTGCCACTTCATTGGTGCCACCTCATTGGTGCCCACCCATCAGTGCAGCCCCATCAGTGGCCATCAGTGAAGGAGAAAACTTACTTATTTACAACGTTTTGAAACTGAAACAAAAAAAAAAAACATATTTTTTTTCAAAATTTTTTGTATTTTTTTATTTGTTTAGCAAAAAATAAAAACCGTAGAGGTGATAAAATACCACCAAAAGAAAGCTCTATTTGTGGGAAAAAAATTATAAAAACTTCATTTGGGTACAGTGTTGTATGACGCGCAATTGTCATTCAAAGTGTGACAGCGCTGAAAGCTCAAAATTGGTCTGGGCAGGAAGGTGTTTAAGTGCCCGGTATTGAAGTGGTTAAGATATATGCACTTTCATCTTTTACATGTCTGTTCACCCAAAATAAGGATTTGATTGGGGAATGTTGTGTTGACCCACCAACCAACGTCATATTTCGCTTGGAATATCAGATACTGTATACCCAGCTCCTGTTCTGCTCCTGTCCACCTGGGAGTTTTAGGTGTTCTTGCCCACCTTTGGGTATCCCAACTGCCCCTACTACCTTCTTTATAATATAAAATAAATAAATCATCCAGTGGGGATGCTGGGAATCCCTCATAATGGGCACAACGGGTGTGCAGATTCGGGAACTCAACTCAGAGATCTCATCAGTAGAATTCCCGAGGGGCAGAAGAAACTGTTAGGCCCCTTTCACACTGGGGCGGGAGCCGCGGTGACGGTAAAGCAGCGCTATATTTAGCGCTGCTTTACCGTCGTTTTAGCGCGGTATTCGGCCGCTCGCGGGGCGGTTCTACCCCCGCGAGCGGTCGAAAAAGGGTTAAAATCCCCCGCAAAGCGCTGCCGTAGCGGCGCTTTGCGTCGGTATTGCCGCGGTATTACTGCGGTATCCCCTTGAAATCAATGGGTAGGAGCGGTACAGGAGCGGTGAATACACCGCTCCTATACCGCTCCAAAGATGCTGCTAGCAGGACTTTTTTTACCGTCCTGCTAGCGCACCGCTCCAGTGTGAAAGCCCGCCGGCTTTCACACTGGAGTGAATGGGGCCGTTTTTTTCAGGCGGTGTACAGGCGCTATTTTTAGCGCTGTACCGCCTGAAAACCGCCCCAGTGTGAAAGGGGCCTTATGGTTCATCCCTCCAGCATTGACCAAACACTGCAATTTCACTTTTAGGTGGACTCGCTCTCTAATCACCATTTCTATCATAATTTAGTTATTTTTATGTATTTTGGAGGAAATGTTTACCTTGGGATATACAGTAATGTTACTTATGTAACCAATGTATTTTCACTGAAGGGATATTTACTTGCTTCGAATGACCTAGGCTGTTATGTATAAAATGTTTGAAAGGACAGTCTATGTTTCTTATTTCAGTTGTGTTTTCTTCATTCTCCGGCCTGCAGAAGGTTGTAGAGGAGACAGCGGGGTTGGCGTGTGACTTTTCGGTTCCAGTGAGTGGCAGGAGACATGTGCTGCAATACTCCGCACCCCTCCCCCTTCTCTGACTCTACAGAAAATATAACAACCCATGCACTTTTAGAAAGGCATTACGATGCTTATTTTTCCTGGTCTTCTCAGAAAGCTTTTATTTAACAATGGGAATGTGCTAACTGTGAAAGTACACCTGTTGTTTCGAAGAAATTGGTGGACGGTGAGTCTAGAAGGACGGTCTCTTTATGTTCCCCTCTTGCTGTTGTGAAGATATTGGGGTATTGTAATAACCACTTCAATCCTGGGCCAATTTCCAGCTTTCAGTGCTATTGTTCTTTGAATAAAAAATGACTTAGTCATGCAACACTGGAAAAAGGAAAGAATTCCCCCACGTTGGGGTTTTTAGGCAGCATGCAATGAAGGAGTCAAGGGTAATATATATAAAAAAGAAATACATTTATTGGATGAAAAAATATATGACAACTAGATTAGAACATGAGCTCCAGTGAGAAAACAGTTATAAAAACATGGATATACACTTAGGAGACTAGCAATCTCGTAATGACATAATACAGTAACTGTCATACATATGAGAAAATGGCGCTGACGCGTTTCAACCCACATGGGGTCTTCTTCAGAGGGACAAGTCTGCACAGAAGTGTGTATCCTAAGGATAGAAAAGCAATGTTCCCACGTGGAGGACCCTTAGTGCGAAAATGCCTTATACCTCGCCCGGGATATGCCAGAGTGTTACGTGTCCGCCAAAAGCCTCACGGGTTTGAATATGTCTAAAATGTCTTACGAGAGGTCACGCGTCAAAAGTCCCCTCCTCCTCCCCCCACCAGGTAGGCGAAGGTAACGGAGGAAGATACTACACCCAAATGTGGATGGGAGATATGCTGGCCATACCTAGATATTCAGGACTGTATGAGAATTGAAGCCACCCACTCATATAGGTAGCAGACTGTTGCTGGTGGTTAGTCCCGGGTTTTAATCACAAGCGCGGTGACCTTTGGGGAAACATTAATCCCAAAAATAAAAATCACCCAGTCGCATGGAGATATCTAATGTGCATCTACCCTCTTGCTGGAATGGGGGGAATGAGTCATGCAACACTGTACCCATATGACATTGTAATTTATTTTCACACAAAGAGAATTTTCTTTTGGTGGTATTTAATCCCCACTGGGATTTTTATTTTTTGCGCTACAAATAAAAAAAGAGAACAAAAATAAAAAGAAAGTTTTGCATACAAGGATTTTTTTTCATACGTTTTTACACAAAATGTGTTCGGGCCCCGGGTTTCCCCCACCTGACTCGGAGGAAAGGACCTCAGTAGGGGGGGGGGCGGGGGATCAGGGGGACCTTTCATGGTTTCTTGCACCGGGGCCCTGAAGGTTCTAGTTATGCCTCTGCAGTGATGAGAGAGCAGGGGGGGGAGGGTGAATGAACACACAGAGCTGGCTCTGGAGCGAGCATGCACGGGTTCTCCCATAGCAACCTACTGGCTATGGGGGCGCTCAGAAGGGACAAGGAGCCAAGAGCGCCGGTGGGGGACCCCAGAAGAGGAGGATCAGGACTGCTCTGTGAAAAACCATTGCACAGAGCAGGTTAGTCTAACATGTTTGCTAATTTAAAAAAATATATATATCTTTAGAATCACTTGAACATCCAAAATCCCATCGTTTTCATTTATGCCTCTTTATACCTGAGCGTAGTGTTGCTTGAAAAAAAGTACATAGGGACATAGGACACCTAGTAGCAAAAATATGTAGGTATAGGGCACACCCTGCCACGCCCACTTAAAAGAGAATTATACAAGTGTAGCACTCTGAGTGAACAGTGAATTCGTTATTCGGTATATATATTCATGCTTTTCTATTTTTCAGGTGTTCCTGCACCCCTCGCATCTTCCTTGGCTGAGGAGAGACAGTGCCTTAAATTGGTTCAACATCAAAATGTTCTATTACTTATCGTATAGTATATTAGAAAGATAGATAGACAGTTAGGATATAATGTCATTATGTAATGTAATTGCTTTATTACATTTCTCACCTGTTTTCATGTGGAATGCCACACGTATTTGTAATTCAAAGTTTAACATTTCCTTTACCCTTTCCCATCCACTTTTTGCCAGGACATCCACTCTCAGGCTTGAGAGCAAATGTTTTTTTTTTTTTTGCAGACTCAGAGGACGTAGTCTCCTTTGCAGGGGGAGAGTGTAGCACCCTCGTCCTAGAATAGGGCTGCAGGTAAATTTAGTCATGCTGGGTGGTAGGCAGCCTGGCTGATTTGTAGTGTTTAATGGTCAATTGACTTCTGTTCTGATTCAAAGGCTGTGGCTTCTCCCTATTTTCAGTAGGTGGCACTGTTGCCTTTGACACTAGTATGATGAGGTACAGTATATTCCAGTTATGGATAAACATACTTTTCTCAGCCAATCATATTTGCTGCTATGAATGCTGGGAAAAGCTATTTAATGGATAGAAGTCAGGTAATCAGAGTTAGTCTTCCCGCCCAGAATTGCGGTCTGGGTGGATGTGTGTACAGTTCCTGGCTGCTAGGCCTATCCAGGTGGCTGCCTGCTGCTAGGCCTATGCGAAGCCTATCCGGGTGTTCAAGTTTATGCAGAGGAAAGCCTGCCAAAGATCCGGAAACAATTCTAGACATCTGAGGAAGCACCAGATATGACTCTTCATGAGCTGGAGGCTATGAAGTGGCTGGGAGGACTTTAGAAAAAAACTCATCCAAGGGAATCTGTGCATGAAGCTGTGAGTAAAGTTCAGTTACTAGAGGAGACAGCTTTCCCTACAAAGTACAGATGTGCTGGTTCTGCCTAAAGGCTATTTTTCCTGTACTGCTATCTACCTTATCTCACCTATTTTTATCTAAGGAGTCTGGCAATCTGCCTGTTGCTGATCGCTATTAAGGGTGTCCTGTGCCCGATCCCCTCTCTCCCACATTTTTTCCTGTTCAAGAAATGAACTTCACTCTGTGTAAAGCAGGGGTGCCAAACCAGTGGCCCGGGGGCCACACGTGGCCCGCAAAGCCCTCTGATGTGGCCCTGCGACCTCCTGCTCTGGGATGGCTGGTTGGCAAGCCCAGATCGCGGGTTCCCGACCCAGCATCCCAGAGCATCAGTGTTGTGAATGAAGCCGATGGTAGAAGAAGCAAGTGGCTGCGTAGCAGAGCCACATAAGACGATGCTTCCTGTATAGCATCATCACCTCCTGTCATAGGCGGAGTGATACCAAATGCACTCTGCCTGGAAAAGCAACAGCTGGCGATACCCAAATTGAAGACTGTTATTAAAGGTATGTTTAATACTATAATTACAGTGTATATATGGGCATATCTGTTCTGCAGTGGTTTCTGGGCTGCTTTCAAACTGATCCGCAGGTGCAGTGCACCTGCAAGTTACCTGCACTGAGCCATAGACGTCTGTTGCTACCTATGGGTTTGGTGCGCTTTCAGAAAGTGCACCACACCTGCAGGATATAATAGAATTCCATGGCAAAGTGCAACTAACCCACAGGTAAGCCAGAGGTGCACTGCTCTTGGTAAACCACAGCACATCAGTGTGAAAGCAGCCTTAGGCCCCTTTCACATGATCGGTCCGACCAAATCAGACCCTCCATTCAGCTCTATGGAGTTGCAAATGTAAACAGACTTGTGTCCATTTACACCTGCCTATCTTCAATACGATCCGCTATCATGGGTGCATGATCTCTATTTGTTATCAGATGGGACACTGTGGGTGATATATGAAGCACTTACCCCCGAAGGTGCGGCTGGTATTTGATTGGGCTTACCAATTCTTTACTGTTCCACCATATCCGTCATAGGGGTCCCAATAAAGACTTCTTTCCACAGATTTTAGCTCCGACACATAGTCTCTTTTTCCAATTCTTTATTTAAGAAAGACACATGCAATAGAGGGACGAAGGGTTTAGGGGAATTCAGGTACCTTTGAATTGCAGATCAGGAATACTTTCTTTAATCCAGAGAACAACAGCTCCACAACTGGATTCAGCAACCAACGGATAGACCTCTCTCACTGACCTAGCAGCCGATGCGATGCTCAATCATAGTCTCTGCCACAGACTTTAAGATTTGGTATAACTGTTACACAATCCTCTGCCATTTGGGTAATTAGCGACTTTTTGCAATGTAAAGGCTTGATCACATAGTACCAGTTCCCTTCTTCCAAACCTACGGTACTGTGTGGTAGATGACCCGGGATACGTCCTCTAACTGAGTCTCCAGGCTCTTCTAGAGACACTGGCCTTGTTGCGCGGTCCTCTCCTGAAAAGTCCTCCCCTGGATCATCCAGTCGCTCGGCTTCTTCCCGCAGGCAAGACAGCACAGGACTATCCCTGGATCAGTAGGGCCCAAGACTTTTGGGCCTACCTTCAGTAACGACGCCTCGGGCCAGCCAGCCCCGAGACAATTTAGCGGCAGCAACACACCTTAGGCCAGGAGGGCCATCAGGTCAGGACTCCTCCCTGTCACGGGGTCTGTCCCTTAAGTACCCCCTCCCAGAATTCACAGCGGCAGACCACACCCACTAACTGTTTCCAGGCAAAGAGGCACTCAATACACCCAGCTTGTTGCAATTTCCAACCTTGGCCAAAATAATAGGGCACCATCCCTAGGCCAAGGGGAAAACCACACAACCAGCCAAGCTGAAACAGAACCAGAATTTACAATAATGACAGTCTGAGCTAAACTACAGCTTCAGACAAACAACATTTTTATTTATAGTGTCTGTATTGAAAATACCAGCGTTACATATATATATATATATATACCCCCTTTTATTTTGACATTTCTAGTATTTCCACCGGCCCCATTGTGCTCCTCCTGCCATCAACTGCCGCTGCTGGTGTTGGCACCTCTTCTTACATCAGTTTTGGACCCTTTAGTAGTGTGCATTAGCTTGATTACATTCTATATACATGGTGAGTTTTATGTTAATGTTGTGTGCCCCTCTGTATAGTGCTCAGACCCTCATGGATATTCATTGAACATATTATTTATATTGTTATCTTTTTGATACACATTTACTTTAATAACAGAAATGTTTATTTACGGTCATGCATACTTGCTAATAATTCTTTATGCAGATTTTTGGAATTATTGTTTATTTTTTATTTTGATTGTATTTGTCTTTTTGTAGCTACATATTCCTTTATAAGCTCCTGAAGAAGCTGAAAAGTGAAACAGGTCAAGCATCACGCTGGTTACAGTAGCTACTTTATGTGTATATTGTACTGTGCACTGAATTGTTTTTATGAAAAGTGCACAACATTCATTGTCCCCCATTTCTTTTAAAACTTTGGACTCCAATAAAGATGTTTTTATAACAAAATATCTTTTTGTGTGTTTTGGCACCATTAAAATCCCCTTCTGTTCTAAAATTCTTTGAAAACTATTGATAGATACAAGATAACTGAAACCCTTTCATTGGATTCTTCTCTCCCATTGATCAGGGGGTCAACCCCCCCATATGTACACATGTATAGGGATTGCCACGACCATTGATTAGGTGCCACCCCCCATATGTACACATGTATAGGGATTGCCACAAACAATGATGAGGGGGGTCACCCCTATTTCTTCACTTTGGGGTGCGGCAGAGTAATCTGCAATGCAGCGGTTCCCGGTCTCGGCTTCTTCTATATCAATCCACCGCAACAATTCAAGGGATTACAATAAAAGAGGCCGGGTGTTTAATAATAAGAAACAGAAGCACTGCAGATTACTCCACCGCACCCGAAAGTGAAGAATCAGTCCCCTTTTTTACTCAATTCATTCTAGTGGGTCGGCATAACCGCCAGGCAACCAAAAATTTTATATGAAGGCCAACATTAGTCATCCCTGTGTCCCTGTCATGTTGGGATTATTTATTGTCCCTTGCACTATAATGTTTAATTTTTTTTCTCCATACATTGATGTTATATACAAATATATATATATATATATGTAGGTGAAGGAGCTAAATCTTATTCTTCTTTTTTATTGTAGATGTACGCTGTATTTACTGCAGACACAGCTCACAAGGCACCCCAGTGAGACAGAATATGAGAGCTACAATGAAACTCCACCAGCATGCGACGTTCACGAGGAGACACCATCAGCATGTGACGTTCACAGGGAGACTTCACCAGCATGGGATGTTCACATGGAGACTTCACCAGCATGGGATGTTCACATGGAGATTCCACCAGCATGTGACATTCACACGGAGACGCCACCAGCATGTGACGTTCAAACGGAGACACCACCAGCATGTGTCGTTCACACGGAGACTCCACCGGCATGTGTCGTTCACACGGAGACTCCACCGGCATGTGTAGTTCACACGGAGACTCCACCAGCATGTCCACCAGTATGTGTAGTTCACACGGAGACTCCACCAGCATGTGACGTTCACACGGATACTCCACCAACATGTGGCATTCACACGGAGACTCCACCAACATGTGATGTTCACACGGAGACTCCACCAGCATGTGACATTCACACGGAGACTCCACCAGCATGTGACATTCACACGGAGACTCCACCAGCATGTGCAGCACAATTCAACATTCATGTTGAGAACCCATCAAAATACCAGGGCAGCCATTTGAATTTCTCCTCCCATGAAGATGAGGGCAAGCTTAAAGAAAAGGATAGGAAGATCCTGGTGGTAGGGCAATCTGTCAGAATGACCGCGATCGACGAACAGTATAGTACAGTACAATACAGAGTATGAACAGCGATCTATCTCTTTCCCTACACAGTCCCCACCCCCCTTCAGTTAGAAATCAATGCATTTTTATAGCACTGATCACTGTATTAATGCCAATGGTCCCAAAAATGTGTCAAAACTGTCCGATGTGTCCGCCATAATGTCGCAGTCTCGATAAAAATCTCAGATCGCCGCCATTACTAGTAAAAAAAAATTAATAATAAAAATGCAATAAAACTATCCCCTATTTTGTACACTTATTGCAATTTTTTTTAGCAAAAATATGTAGAAGAGTAGATATCGGCCTAAACTGAGGAAAAAAAAAATTTTTTTTTTTATATATTTTTGGGGGATATTTATTATAGCAAAAAGTTAAAAATATTGTGTTTTTTTTTCAAAATGGTCACTCTTTTTTTTTTTATAGTGCAAAAAATAAAAACTGCAGAGGTGATCAAATACCACCAAAAGAAAGCTCTATTTGTGGGAAAAAAATCTATTTAGTTTTGGTGCAACGTTGCACGACCGCGCAATTGTCAGTTAAAGCAACGCAGTGCCGAATCGCAAAAAGTGCTCTGGTCAGGAAGGGGGTAAAATCTTCCGGGGCTGAAGCGGTTAAGGCGTCATTATACCAAGATATTTTGGACAATTTCATGTTCCCAACTTTGTGATAACAGTTTGGGGATGGCCCCTTCCTGTTCCAACATGACTGCGCACCAGTGCACAAGGCAAGGTCCATAAGGAAAACCAAACACTGTCTCCGTGGTAACAGACAAGCGTCCTCATGTACCTTGTGTACACTTCTCCTTTATTATGTTTACTACCCAAATACTTACATACTATAATCTGCATGCTGTAATTCAGATTACCACAGCTCAATTTACGCTTAGAGGCCTAGTTTACACTTGTGGTTAGGGGGTGGTTGAGCCATGTTTTTACTGCCCCTCAACTATTCCCCCTTTAGCTTCAGAGGCAGTGGCTGGGGGTATACACATGCAGCTCCCACGGTGCTTTACTTCACAGCGACTGCAGGAATTATCCCCGCTATTCCTGGTAACAGTATTCCCTACTTATGGTCTCTGCACGAGAGCTTCAGGTTACTGGAAAACCCCTGTGCATGCAAGCATGACACCAAAGTAAATGACTGACCAGAAACGGGCCTACAGGAATCAGACAAAAGTTGTCAGTTCAGCTGACGATGGGTCCTTTGGCAGCGAGATCTTTCTCGCCTTTTTACTCCATCCACCATTGCTAGTGCGGACAGAGATGTCTATAATCTGTTGTGGAACCAAAGCTTCTCGGATCTCAACCTACAGACCTCATCATACTCCACCCTGGCTACTGAGCTTCTTCTTTGCTCTTCAGGTAAGTGACAGCCTGCCCCTACCTGGAAACCTGAAAAATAGCAGAAAACGCAGAAAGCATAGTCTAAGCCAGTAAATTCTTCCTAAACCTTCCATGCCCCAACAGTAAGAAAAAAGTTTATGCTACACAATAAATGTATGGGAATGCAAGGCATGTATTGAATTGCTTGAAGGCATTGGATGGGTCTGGTGTCACCATGGAAGGGTTGGAACTTGTGGAGTCGGTTAGGGGTCTCTGCAGCAGACTTGGTGGACCTGTAGGGGATGAGGTTTCTGGAGGGGTCTGAGGAATGGGAGGTTGGCGGGCACTGTGGGACACTGTTGGAGGTTGGAGCCACTAAAGAGGACTGGAGGTTCTGCATGGTTGGGAGGTTGGGGGTTTATGTGAGGGCTGAAGGCTCTCAGGAGGCCTGGGGGCACTGTGGGCTACTATGGGAGGTTGGGGGCAATATGGAAGCTGGGAGGTACTGTGGGGGGGGGGGGGTTAAGTTGTGTGGAGGCCTGGGAGAGCCGAGGGACACAGCCTAGCCATTGGTTGAGGACCACTGGTCTAAGGCTCCATTCACATTAGCGCTTCTTTGATGCAACTTTGATTCGACTTTACATTCTCTGGACCAAAGTCGCACCAAAATAGTGCAGGCACCTTTTCAAAATCGCTGCAATTTTAAGCTGCACCGATCTGAATGGGTGTCAGTGCAAATAATAGGGGTGACTTGTCATGTCCAAAGTGGCATGACAAGTCGCATAAGTGTAAATGGACCCTAAGGTATGTTTGAAGATCAAATTTACCCCTGTCAGTTTTTGTTAGCTCTCTGTCTCTGATTGTGGGAAAGTTGCCTTCACTTCGTATCCTGTATATACATTATGTGTCAACAAGTAATAGGAAATCTCTTTAAAGTGGGAGAAATCACACGAACACGTGTCCTCATTGGATGATATTCACTCTTTTCCTGTTCTGGTGACAACTCAAAATGTTGGATTTCCCATCTCTTTCTGTCCCACTGACAATGGTCATCAGAACAAATAGAGAGGGTGAATTTCCTCAGCAGGGCAATAAAAACCTGACGGAATTTCTAACCCATCTGTCCATCTGCCTAAGACCAAACCTTATTTATCTATTCACTTTGGATGGTATGAAATGGTGTTCTGCTTAGATAGCCTCTGACAGTTTTTGTTAGCTATCTGGTTCTCACTGGGGAGATGTCCAATCCCAAAAGAGAGAAAAAAATCTCTTAAAAGTGAGGGGAAATCTTCTCTTAACTGTCACTAGAACAAGTGTCTCCTTTGACAAAATTTCCATTATGTACCCCATGCTTATTTACATGGGGGCAGAGATCTGGTGGCCCCCCGGCCTCAGACCCCCACAACAACCGGCCAGGGTTGTGGGGAAGAGGCCCTTTTCACCATCAGCATGGGGAGAAGGTGCTTTGGGGGGGAGCCCCCTGCTCCAAAGCAACTTCCATGTTGAGAGCACGTGACCTGGTAATGTTTGCTTGCTGCCCCCCCCCCCCCTTTCCTGCCCTGCCTGACTGTATGCTCAGATAAGGGTCTGGTATGGACTTTAGGGGAGACCCCACACAGTTTTTTTCTAATGTCTGCATTATTTTCTACATTCAGCTGTCAGCAGGTAATCCCGCTGACAGCTGATGAGTCATTGGTTGTTAAGGACGCGGTGGCCCACTCCTTATAACCAGCTAGTTGCTGCTAAACACCAGCACAGAAAGTGCTAAACACTGGAACAAAACTGCTCAATATGAGCGGTTTTGTTTCAGAGCGTTTTTGTTCCAGAGTATTTCTGGTGTTTTTTGAAGCTCCTAGTGTGCATGAAGCCGGACTTGTCTACACCAAAGTCCGGCGGATTGATGACGTACGACCGGACTAGAATAAGGAAGTTCATAACCAGTAGCCAATAGCTGCCCTATCATCGGTTTTTGTTCATCGGACTAGCATACAGACGAACGGATTTTTCGACTGGACTCGAGTCCGTCGGAAAGATTTGAAACATGTTCTAAATCTAAAGTCCGTCTGATTTTCGACAGAAAAGGTCCGCTGAAGGTCCGATGAAGCCCACACACGGTCGAATTGTCCGACGGATTTGTTCCGTCAGACCAGTTCGGTCGAAAAGTCTGGTCATGTGTACGCGGCATAAGGCTGTCAGACGTATATCTTACCCTATCTGGGAGGCTACAGCTGGCACTCTCTTTCGTACATAAATTTCACATATCTGTCAATGGTCACAGAGGTCACAGGATGTTATCTATAATTCTCATTTCTTGATCCTAGTGCTTTTATTGTGAGTCTTTTGCTTGACGGATAGAGTAGACCCCTGATGCCCAACCTGTGTATCTCAGACCTCAGCAGTGTTTAGTGGTAACATTGATTTGGGTGATAGTATTGATCTCTACCAGCCTCATGTAACATGTTCTCACTTTCGTATTGTCTTCTGCAGCATATCCTCCGCCAACAACATATCCTGTCCACACTCTCTGATTTCCTCCATTAGGTCTGCAGGTTCTGAACGTCCTCTCAAACATTACATATATTGAATATTATGTGGGGACCTTTGACGATGTCAGGGACCACATTTGTTGCCCCCTTTAGCTCAAAAGTTGACAACCACTGGAGTAGACAATGGTCAAGTTGGCTCATCAACTGCAAAAACAGGTTGTGCTGGTTTATACCAAACACATACTCAATAAAGATTAACCACCTGAGTCCCACTATACGTCATATGACGTCTTTTACTTCCCCGGGGTATATTTGAATGATGCCTGTAGCTACAGACATCATTCAGATATTGCCGTATTCCCTGCACCATAAGAACGATCATAGCGGCTGGCTGGGAAGTGGTGATCAGTTTTTTTTTTTTTGATTTCCCAGCCTAGAGGTGAGATGTGGGGTATTATTCACCCCATATCTCACTGTAAATAGGTCCGATCGTGTCATATTCCTATTACAAGGGATGTTTACATTCCTTGTAATAGGAATAAAAGTAATCAAATATTTTTTTTTAAAGTGTTGAACTAAAAAAATAAAGTCAAATAACAATAAAAATAAAATAAAAAAATGTAAAGTGCCCCTGTCCCCGCGAGCTCGTACGCAGAAGCGAATGCATACATAAGTGAAAACGGTGTTCAAACCACACTTGCGAGGTATCACCGTGAACGTTAGAGCGAGAGCAATAATTCTAGCCCTAGACCTCCTCTGTAACTAAAAATATGTAACCAGTAAAAAATGTTAAAACGTCGACTATGGGGATTTTTAAATACCAAAGTTTGGTGCCATTCCACAAGCGCGTCCAATTTTGAAGCGTGACATGTTGGGTATCTGTTTACTCGGCGTATCTTCATCTATGTAATTTTCTAGCAAAAAAATTTAGAATTTTACATGTCGGAGAGAAATGTCAGAATTGCCCTGGAACTCAGGTGGTTAATAATTGATCCCCATCCATCTGACCAACACCCCCCTCCCGTTTATCACCTATTCGTAAAGGGTGTTTTTTTCAGAAAGTTCTGCAGTAGCATATTATAACATTGCAATATAATCCCCTTTGTGGTAGAGGCCCCCTTGATCAAGTTAAATAGAGGTGTCGGAGATTGGAACCCAACCGAAGATTTTCTCTGAGCTATTATGGCATGCCTTAATTGTATGTAATGGAAACGCATGGAAAGCGGTAGACCAAACTTCTCTGGTAAAGCTTCAAATGACATCAATACCCCATTTTGGAAGATTTGTCTGATATACAGCACCCCATATCTCTAACACAACGCCCTATGTTGCAGCTTGGCGAGATTCATATAAGTACCATTCAACCAAATTGGGCTGAATGAACCCTGTCACTCCCTGAAAAATATCTAGTTTTACTCCATATTTTTTTAATAAGATTATAAGTCGGATATAACTTATGCAGCTTACCGAAGGCCTAAGCCTCAAGTGCCACCAGAACTGTCCCTCTCCCTACTGTGTGGAGCATCACAGCTTCAGAAGAGCTGCGATTGGCGCTCTCCTGTTCTGCATCCACATTCTGCAGCTGAGCAAAAAAAAAAAAATTTTTAATTTTCCAAAAAATTGTGACAAAAACTTAAAAAAACTTGCCATGCCTCTTACTAAATGCCTCAGTCTCTCTACTTTCCAAAAAGGAGTCATTTGGGAGATATTCATACTGCCCTGGCATTTTTAGGGCCTCAAGAAATGAGATAGGCCATCAGTACATCAGGACTGATCAGTTTTCAAATGTCCTGTATATACCATACAGGGGCGGACTGACCATTCGGCCACTCAGGCACTTCCCGAGGGCCCCGGGCCACTAGGGGGCCCCATTAGGGTTGCCAGCCTCAGTAAGACCAGGGACAGTATGTAAAAATCTGTGTTTTTTTTTTTACATCTGTTTCTGAAATGTCCCTTACCGACATCCTTTTGGTCTAAAAATCCTGAGATTCTAGCTGCCCCACCTCTCCAGTACCTTCTCAGCCAATAGAAACATGTCTGTGTATACTGTGTGTGTACATGTATGTGTATACTGGGTGGCCCCATAATCTCTGATTGCCTGGGGGCCCCATAATCTCCTATTGCCCGGGGGCCCCATGAGTTGTCAGTCCGCTCCTGATACCATACTTTGTAGACGCTATAACTTTCACACAAACAATTAATATACACTTATTGGGATTTCTTTTTACCAAAGACATGTAGCAGAATACATTTTTGACTAAATTTATGAAAAAATCTGATTTTTTTTAAATTGGACATGTTTTATAACAGAATGTAGAAAATATTGTTTTGTAATCTGTAAAGAAAATGTAAAAACAGTGCTGATCAAATACCACCAAAAGTTTTTTTTGTGTGAAAAAAATTGCATGACCGCGCAATTGCCAGTTAGGCCCCTTTTTACACGGGATGTCCGATCAGGTCCGCCTGTCAGTTTTTCAGGCGGACCTGATCAAACCCTCTATTCACCCCTATGGGGCGCCAGATGTTCAGCTGTGACATGTCTGCTGACATCCGCTGCTATCAGATCCTGTCCGCCAAATCCAGACGGATAGTGGTCGTATTTTCCATCCGAAGCTGTCCAATTTCACCCGATTTCCCCATAGGCTCTCACTGTGTAGAGCAACGACGGACATTTCATCCGCCTGCTCAGGGACCAGCAGATTGATCTCCCACTGAGCAAGCAGAGTCTCTCAAACGGAGGCGCCCATGTGAAAGGGGCCTTAAAGTGCTGAATAGCAAGAAATGGCCTTGTGGTCATGAAGGGGGGGGGAGTAAAGTCTTCTGGAGCTTAACGTGTTACTAAACCCAGGACCCTGCATTCACCATATCTGGTCTCCCACAGCACACAGACCATGGAAATGCAACAGTTTTAGTAAATACAACTGGCTAAATACCTTTTCTCATCAGCAGTATATAGCAGTCTTGTGACCTCTATCAGTGTCCGGTTAAAGCTTGTAGGGGGAGATTTCATTCTACTCTGACTGTCCTATGAAGATGCAGGACCCCTGACCCTCTGTCTGGAGAATGCTGATTTGCCCTGTGTTGATCACATGCATCCTCCCACCAAAAAAAAAAACCTCTCTAGCAATACATACCAAATTGAGCTTGTGCAGAGTACCCCCAAGGCTCTGTGCTATCAGGAGCTGGATTGGGGACTGTGGAAGAAGGGGAGGATCAGAGAAGACAGGATCAAACAGCCTTTTTACACAATGCAGAGCATTAACCCCTTAGGTTCCACAGTGAGTATAACAAGCATGCTTTACTGCATATACAGACTGATTTTACTGTTGTGGGTTTAGTAACACAATAAGTGGTTATATTGGACTGTCAGATATAACTATTGTTTGTGATGTTGTGATCATAGATCTCGATTACCAGCTCTTCATTATAAAACAACATCATGCTTTTGTGTTAAAGAAAAGAGAATAAGAAAAGTAGAACAATGAATTGATTTGTATTAGTTGGTTTTTGCTACATATAACAGTTCTTATCCATCTGTTTCCAGCACCTCTTGGTCCAGACTTCCCTGCTGTGCACCTGCCATAGCCTTCTCTACCAGAACTTGCGCTTGTCAGCCCCAGAGCAGAGCCGTCTATTGGCCAGTAGCCTCTTTGCCTGCGGAATAGCCACCAGCCTACAAAGTGGTCTCGGCACAAGGTAGGGTGCTAAAAACTGACTTCTCATTGGTTGTTCAACTTGAGATCTGACTCTGATTGGGCCAGTATCTCTGCATATGCACAAATAAAATACAGTCTGTGGTATTTTTTATTGAAGCCTACCTGTGTCCATCAATGCAGCCTACCTATTCCCAACAATGCAGCCTACCTGTGTCCATCAATGCAGCCTACCTATTCCCAACGATGCAGCCTACCCGTGTCCATCAATGCAGCCTACCTATTCTCAACAATGCAGCCTACCTGTGTCCATCAATGCAGCCTACCTGTGTCCATCAATGCAGCCTCCCGTGTCCATCAATGCAGCCTACCCGTGTCCATCAATGCAGCCTACCTGTGTCCATCAATGCAGCCTTCCTATTCCCAACAATGCAGCCTACCTGTGTCCATCAATGCAGCCTACCTGTGTCCATCAATGCAGCCTACCTGTGTCCATCAATGCAGCCTACCTGTGTCCATCAATGCAGCCTACCCGTGTCCATCAATGCAGCCTCCCGTGTCCATCAATGCAGCCTACCCGTGCCCATAAATGCAGCCTACCTGTGTCCATCAATGCAGCCTACCTATGTCCATCAATTCTGCTTCACCTGTGTCCATCAATGCAGCCTACCTATGTCCATCAATACTGCTTCACCTGTGCCCATCAATGCAGCCTAACTGTACCCATCAATGCAGCCTACCTATGCCCAACAATGCAGCCTACCTGTGTCCATCAATGCAGCCTACCTGTGCCCATCAATGCAGCCTACCTGTGTCTATTAATGCAGCCTACCTGTGCTCATCAATGCAGCCTACCCATGCAGGGGAAGAGAGAAGAGGAAGAGGATTGCCAGCCTGATCATCAGAGAGCGGGGAACATCACTGTAACAGCTTTCATTTCAGTTGCCGTGTGTTCCCCGAGCTCGCCGTAACATACAGCCCCACCTCCTGGCCCGGGGACTTTAATACACGTCACCTGTCCAGGGATTGGACGGGTGTTCTGTCTATCAAAGTACCTGGGCCAGGAGGCAGGGCTGCGTGTGACAGCGAGTGCGGGGAACACACGGCAATTGAAATTAAAACTGTTTCAGCGATGTTCCACCATTTGATGATCCGGCCGACTCTCTCTTCCTCTGGGTGATCACTGGGAGAAGAGCTCCTATTCAACTCTGTGTGCCGGCGTTGCTCGCTACCCCCCGCGCTCCCAGGCAGCCCACGCTCGCTAGCCCTCATTTTCCATTCGCAAAATGCGAGTAGGCGAGTGGAAAATTTGTGGGAACAGTGGGGCACTCTGTACATGCTCAGTTTCATTGCTAGAGAGTTTTTTTTGGGGGGGGACACACCTCAACCCGATAGAACACCTTTGGGATGAATTATAGCAGAGACTGCGAGCCAGGCATTCTCATCCAACATCAGTGCCTGACCTCACAAATGCACTTCTGGAAGAATGGTCAAACATTCCCATAGACACACTCCTAAACCTTGTGGACAGCCTTCCCAGAAGAGTTGAAGCTGTTATAGCTGCAAAGGGTGGGCCAACTCAATATTGAACCCTACCGACTAAGACTGGGATGCCATTAGAGGTCATGTGTGTGTAAAGGCAGGCGTCCCAATACTTTTAGTAATGTAGTGTATAACTGGCCTTTGCAGCAAGGAGCACATGAAAGGGCATGTCAAAAAACAACAAAGAAAAATTCCCGGCTGACTTACCAACCAGCCTGCAACAAACCCAATCGACCTGTCTAGAAATTCAAGTTCAAACCGGGGAGGGGGGGTGTGTGCTTCGTTTGCACACGTTTGCAAACACACGTGCATAAGCTGCAGCAGCCACATCACGGCATCCCAGTGTACTTCAGTCCTAGCTCCTAACTTTATAGTGCCGTTGAACGTGTTTTAATGCCGCTGTGTTACAGACCGTCGGAATTTGGTGTGACTGTGTGTAGGCAAGACAGTTTGAGCGAAATTCCGTCGGAATTCCTACGGGAAAACCATCAGAGATTTTTCCGACGAGAATTCCGACCGTGTGTACGCGGCATAAGTGTACTGTCTGCCCTCACGTTGTAAAGCACTGTGCAAACTGTTAGCGCTATATAAATCCTGTATAATAATAATTAATGTCTATACTGAACACAACTGCTGAAGGACGGACAGAGACTCTACTCATTCAGTACTAGTAGCAAAGGTTATCCGAGGATTTGCTATTGTTGGCAACAATTAATTTTTTTGTTTGTTTACACAGCATTAGGTAATAAAAATATGCCAAGAATGTACAACCGCTTCCTTGTTGTATTAACTTCTTTGGTTTTATGGATAAACAGGTGATCATGTAACCAAGACACAATGTTATGTCATTCTGAAATAAAAAAAATAAGGGAAACTTCCACCGTATAGTTGATAAATACACATATGTACTTCGCTATACATTTGGAGTTTCTCTTATTTTAGTTATATATATATATATATATATATATATATATATATATATATATATATATATATTGTATTAGAATTTAGCCACTCTTAAAAGTTCACACCTTTACCATACTGTATATTGTGTGACACCACTATTCACATCCTATTTCAGTGATGGCGAATCTATGGCAAGCGTGCCACAGCTGGCACGCAGAGCCATCTCTGTGGGCACACGAGAGGGTCCAGGACAGAGCTAGAGGTCTCTCTCTCCTCTCAGCCCTCCATCCCTCTCTTTCAGCCCCCCTCTTTTTCCGTACCCCCCTCTTTGTGTCCCCCTCTCTGTGTCCCCGCCTCTCTCTCAGCTCACCCCTCTCTCAGCATCTCTCTATCACCCCTCTCTCTCTCTCTGTCCTCCTTCTCTTTCTCTGTTCCCTCTTTCTCTGTTCCCCCTCTCTCACACCCCTCTCTCTCTGTCCCCCTCCCTCTCTCTGTTCCTCCTCTCTCTCAGCTCACCTCTCTCTCAGCATTTCTCTCACACCCCTCTCTCTCAACCCCTCTCCCTGTTGCCCCTCTCTCTCAGCATCTCTCTCACACCCCTCTTTCTCTGCCCCCTCTCACTCTCTTTCAGCCCCCCTCTCCTCTCTCTCAGCCCCCCTCCCTCTCTCTGTTCCCCTCTCTTAGCATATCTCTCACACCCCTCTCTATCTCTGTCCCCCCTCCCTCTCTCTCAGCCCCTTTCCCTCTCTCTGTTTCCTCTCTCTTTCAGCATATCTCTCACACCCTTCTCTCTCAGCCCCCCTCCCTCGCAGCATCTCTCACACCCCTCACTCTTGCTGTCCCCTCTCACTCTCGCTCTCTCTCTCTTTCTCTCTGTCTCTCTCTCCCTCTCTCTCTCTCTCTCTCACACCCTCTCTCTCTCACAACCCCCCCTCTCTCTCTCTCTCACAACCCCTCTCTCTCTCACACAACCCCTCTCTTTCGCTCAGCCCCCCTCTCTCGCGAATTGCCCTGTTGGCACTTTGCAACACAAAACCAATGTATTTATTTCAGTTTGGGCACTTGGGCTCAAAAAGATTCGCCATCACTGTCCTATATCTTTCTATGTCACCTTTCTTCATCTTTCTATGTCCAGCACTACAAGGATTGTCATATGGTACCATAGTGGGATGAAGGACTCTATTTTTTGGCTCAGTGGTTGATTACTGTAGACATGTGCACTGCCAAAAAATTCGTTCATTTTCGTTTTCGTTTCATTCGTTTTTTTTTTTTGTTTTTTTCTTGGAACAGTATGCCAAAGAGGACATGGTTCCTAGAGGGTTAAGGTGGAACATAAACCCACAACAAGATGACTCTGAATTAGAATTATGGTTTCGTTATTTCAATGAAGCAGGTGTTGCTTTCTTAAGATTTCTCACAGAGAAAAAAAGAAATAAAAGAATACCTATTGATAAGGAGATCAAAGAAATTAAGGAGAAACTCATACCACATAAATCCACTTCTGAATACACTACATTATCGACAAATCTAAGAAACCATTTAGAAAAAGAAGAGAGAGAGCAAAAAGTAAAAAAAACAAAAGAAATACACTAGAGATGTTAATGATTACAAAGCTGGGTGTGTTTTCAGTTGGCAAAACAAAGAAAGTTCACAAATTCCGTTGGAGATAGAACAAACATCTATGGAAGTTTCCGGACAATCCACCCAGAGAGTTTCTGCACCCCAACCCTCCACCTCTAGAAATGTACAATATTCCAATGTTGTACAAGAAACTTATTACCCCCCCCCCCCCCAACCCCCATACTCAAACCCCCAGATCAAAGGGTTTTTATCCAAATGAAGGGAGAAGAGAGTATACCAATAATGGTGGTAGAGGGAGGGGCAATAGAGGAAAAGGGAGGGGCAATAGAGACAATTCATTACAACATTACAAGCAAGAAATGTCTCCTCAAAGGAGACTAAGCCAAAATGATTATTATGATCATTATCCTCCACGAACACCTGCCTATACCCATAATAGATTTTCTCCATTAAAAGAAAGTAGATCTAGGGAAAATCATTACTCCCAATATGCCTACTCAGAGAGAGACAATCAGTACCAAAACAGATCACCATTTAATTACAACTATAATCAGCCAGGGTCTACATACACCGGGGGTTTTCCAGGGGCACAGGAAGGACGCAAACAAAACCTAGAACAAAACGGGGCGTCAGAGGGGGGCGGAGTGCCCGGAAAAAGAAATCGATAATAACGGCATTTTTAACCTTAGTAAAGCTACTCTAACCCCATCAGAACAACTTGTGCTAAGTAAGGGTTTGAAATACGCCCCTCCAAAAAAACTGAATAAGTTTTCTACTTTCATAGACGTTCAAAAGTTCATAAGAAAGTTGAATATACAGAGATATTTTGCGTCAAATCCTATTAGCTCTCAGGGATCAGATGGAAATCTGCATATCGTTCACACAGGCCTTTCGAATCCGTCACTTTTTAACCCTCCTGTCCCCATAGCACCGTCCATTAAAGTCTTCAGAGATTTAGTAAAGTCCCCAGAATACCAGTGATGTATTATTTGCCTAAAGTGCATAAAAACATCATAAACCCCCCTGGCCGCCCGATTATTAGCGGGATTGATTCCATCACGTCCTGCATCGGGAAGTATATAGATTACCATTTACAACAAATGGTGAAAACAATACCCTCATATTTAAAGGACACAAAAGACACCATCGCAAGGTTATGGCAAATACAATACAGTGAGGATCTCCTTCTAGTTACTGCCGATGTTACAGCGCTCTACACGAGCATACCTCATATTCTGGGCTTGACAGCAGTCGACTCATTTTTGTCTAGGAATAGAACAATCCCAGGAACCCAGAAAAGGTTCATTATGGACCTATTAAGGTTTGGCACCAGACATAATTACTTCTGGTTCAATAAGGAATTCTACCTCCAACAGAAGGGCGTAGCTATGGGGGCAAAGTTTGCCCCCAGCTTGGCCAATATTTTTATGGCCAAGTGGGAGGAGGATGTCGTCTATGCCCAGGGGTTGTGAGAGATAGCCCTCTGGGCCAGATACATAGACGACATCCTCCTCCTGTGGAGAGGTGACAAAGATTCCTTAGACAATTTCATGCTCTTTCTGAATGACAACCAGGCGGGTATTCAGTTGACCTATGAGGCTAGCGCCTTTACGATACATTTCTTGGACTTGGAGATATCTGTTTCGGAAGGTCAATTGGTCACCAAAACATTCTTTAAGGCAACCGACCGAAATGGATATATCCCAATAGATAGCTGCCATCATTCAGCCTGGCTGAAATCAATTCCGCGCAGCCAACTGACCAGAATTTGAAGGAATTGTACAAATTTACCAGATTTTTTTCAACCAGCTGAAACCCTCAAAAAAAGATTTGAAGAAAAGGGGTACGATATCTTGGGTATAGATAGGCACATTGAAGAAGTTTCGTTACCTAATAGAGAACACCTTTTTGAGGATCGACCAAAAAAAACACAGGACTCCCGACATAAGTTGTCATTGTTGACCAATTTTTCGGTACAACATAAACAAATTAAGAACATTGTTTTGAGTCACTGGAAAGTCGCATTCTGGGACCTCTTTTGCCAGAAAGGGCTGGAGTGATCTATAGGGGAGCCCCGTCACTGGGGGGACAGATTGCCCCTAGTGTCCCCGATCCTCCTCTGATTCCTTCATTTTTTCATAATATGAAAGAATTTTTTCCCTGTCGCAGATGCAATGTCTGCCTACATAACACTCTAGGAAAGAAAAAAACTGAAACCTTCACCTCCAGTTCTACTGGAAAGGAATACCAGATGAAACACTTTTTGACCTGCCAGACTAGATTTGACGTCTACCTTATAACCTGCCCTTGCGGTAAGCAATATGTAGGTAGGACGATCCGCACATTCTCTGTGAGGTGTAATGAACATATTGCAGGCATTAAGAAAGGTCGTACCGACCACAATGTTCCCAAACATTTTCTCCTCCACCACAATAGAGATCTCAAAGGAACCAAATTTCAGGTTATTGATAAATTTATACCGCATTGGAGGGGAGAATCGAACATTAGGGGTGTGTCCAAATTGGAAACTTTTTGGATACATCAATTAAAGAGCTACACGCCCCATGGTCTTAATATAGATTGGGACATTAATGCATTTATCAATAGATCATAGGCATTATACCAACTGATGCTCACCTCACTTTTTATTTTTTATTATTTTTTTCTGTATATGTGTTGGGTACTATATACTTTGGTCCACTAAATATAGACCTTTCCATCTTTCTTAAATTGCCTACTGCAATTTTTGCAAGCTCCGTATGGGCTCGATGATAACACTTCTGAATACACTACATTATCGACAAATCTAAGAAACCATTTAGAAAAAGAAGAGAGAGAGCAAAAAGTAAAAAAACAAAAGAAATACACTAGAGATGTTAATGATTACAAAGCTGGGTGTGTTTTCAGTTGGCAAAACAAAGAAAGTTCACAAATTCCGTTGGAGATAGAACAAACATCTATGGAAGTTTCAGGACAATCCACCCAGAGAGTTTCTGCCCCCCAACCCTCCACCTCTAGAAATGTACAATATTCCAATGTTGTACAAGAAACTTATTACCCCCCCCCCCCCCCAACCCCCATACTCAAACCCCCAGATCAAAGGGTTTTTATCCAAATGAAGGGAGAAGAGAGTATACCAATAATGGTGGTAGAGGGAGGGGCAATAGAGGAAAAGGGAGGGGCAATAGAGACAATTCATTACAACATTACAAGCAAGAAATGTCTCCTCAAAGGAGACTAAGCCAAAATGATTATTATGATCATTATCCTCCACGAACACCTGCCTATACCCATAATAGATTTTCTCCATTAAAAGAAAGTAGATCTAGGGAAAATCATTACTCCCAATATGCCTACTCAGAGAGAGACAATCAGTACCAAAACAGATCACCATTTAATTACAACTATAATCAGCCAGGGTCTACATACACCGGGGGTTTTCCAGGGGCACAGGAAGGACGCAAACAAAACCTAGAACAAAACGGGGCGTCAGAGGGGGGCGGAGTGCCCGGATAAAGAAATCGATAATAACGGCATTTTTAACCTTAGTAAAGCTACTCTAACCCCATCAGAACAACTTGTGCTAAGTAAGGGTTTGAAATACGCCCCTCCAAAAAAACTGAATACGTTTTCTACTTTCATAGACGTTCAAAAGTTCATAAGAAAGTTGAATATACAGAGATATTTTGCGTCAAATCCTATTAGCTCTCAGGGATCAGATGGAAATCTGCATACCGTTCACACAGGCCTTTCGAATCCGTCACTTTTTAACCCTCCTGTCCCCATAGCACCGTCCATTAAAGTCTTCAGAGATTTAGTACAGTCCCCAGAATACCAGTGATGTATTATTTGCCTAAAGTGCATAAAAACATCATAAACCCCCCTGGCCGCCCGATTATTAGCGGGATTGATTCCATCACGTCCTGCATCGGGAAGTATATAGATTACCATTTACAACAAATGGTGAAAACAATACCCTCATATTTAAAGGACACAAAAGACACCATCGCAAGGTTACGGCAAATACAATACAGTGAGGATCTCCTTCTAGTTACTGCCGATGTTACAGCGCTCTACACGAGCATACCTCATATTCTGGGCTTGACAGCAGTCGACTCATTTTTGTCTAGGAATAGAACAATCCCAGGAACCCAGAAAAGGTTCATTATGGACCTATTAAGGTTTGCCACCAGACATAATTACATTACTTCTGGTTCAATAAGGAATTCTACCTCCAACAGAAGGGCGTAGCTATGGGGGCAAAGTTTGCCCCCAGCTTGGCCAATATTTTTATGGCCAAGTGGGAGGAGGATGTCGTCTATGCCCAGGGGTTGTGAGAGATAGCCCTCTGGGCCAGATACATAGACGACATCCTCCTCCTGTGGAGAGGTGACAAAGATTCCTTAGACAATTTCATGCTCTTTCTGAATGACAACCAGGCGGGTATTCAGTTGACCTATGAGGCTAGCGCCTTTACGATACATTTCTTGGACTTGGAGATATCTGTTTCGGAAGGTCAATTGGTCACCAAAACATTCTTTAAGGCAACCGACCGAAATGGATATATCCCAATAGATAGCTGCCATCATTCAGCCTGGCTGAAATCAATTCCGCGCAGCCAACTGACCAGAATTTGAAGGAATTGTACAAATTTACCAGATTTTTTTCAACCAGCTGAAACCCTCAAAAAAAGATTTGAAGAAAAGGGGTACGATATCTTGGGTATAGATAGGCACATTGAAGAAGTTTCGTTACTTAATAAAGAACACCTTTTTGAGGATCGACCAAAAAAAACACAGGACTCCCGACATAAGTGGTCATTGTTGACCAATTTTTCGGTACAACATAAACAAATTAAGAACATTGTTTTGAGTCACTGGAAAGTCGCATTCTGGGACCTCTTTTGCCAGAAAGGGCTGGAGTGATCTATAGGGGAGCCCCGTCACTGGGGGGACAGATTGCCCCTAGTGTCCCCGATCCTCCTCTGATTCCTTCATTTTTTCATAATATGAAAGAATTTTTTCCCTGTCGCAGATGCAATGTCTGCCTACATAACACTCTAGGAAAGAAAAAAACTGAAACCTTCACCTCCAGTTCTACTGGAAAGGAATACCAGATGAAACACTTTTTGACCTGCCAGACTAGATTTGACGTCTACCTTATAACCTGCCCTTGCGGTAAGCAATATGTAGGTAGGACGATCCGCACATTCGCTGTGAGGTGTAATGAACATATTGCAGGCATTAAGAAAGGTCGTACCGACCACAATGTTCCCAAACATTTTCTCCTCCACCACAATAGAGATCTCAAAGGAACCAAATTTCAGGTTATTGATAAATTTATACCGCATTGGAGGGGAGAATCGAACATTAGGGGTGTGTCCAAATTGGAAACTTTTTGGATACATCAATTAAAGAGCTACACGCCCCATGGTCTTAATATAGATTGGGACATTAATGCATTTATCAATAGATCATAGGCATTATACCAACTGATGCTCACCTCACTTTTTATTTTTTATTATTTTTTTCTGTATATGTGTTGGGTACTATATACTTTGGTCCACTAAATATAGACCTTTCCATCTTTCTTAAATTGCCTACTGCAATTTTTGCAAGCTCCGTATGGGCTCGATGATAACACAAGATACATATTAATGAGCATTTACCGGTTTATAAGCAATATACATTAGAGCATGTTTAGTCTTTACGCTCAAGATATAATAGCATTTCAATAAACACCAATAATGTAATAGAATGGATATTTATGTATATTATATCCAGACCCATAAGGGTTATTGCATAAGATTGAAGGGATATATATGGACATATTGTGTCATCACTTGTTTTTGTCCGAATTAGATGGAGTAAAAAATACATAATGATGTGATTATACGATGTTAAATTGTTCTCGGCAGGCAGATTCCCAACTTCTGGTATTTAAAAACAATTAAAAAACATTTGGATATTGATAACGTCAAACGCAATTTTGAATACATCGTCCATTTTTGTTTTTTTCACTACTGAGCATTTTTGTAACCCCATACAAATAGGGTCATATAGCCGGCTATTTACACGGTTATTAATTCCCAATAAAACAGTTTGTTTCTATATACTTATAACTTTTTGCTTCTCAACCAACGTAATTCGGTTGTTCTCTCTCTGATGTAACGATTATTATTACTTATCGAACAGCATATGATTGAGATATCTCCAATCATTACCACATATCGATCAATACACGATTAAGATATTGTTCACCAGTTTTTAGCTCCCCCCCACAAAGCACTAGATTGGACTGTTCTAAATATAGTTTTAATCTAGTATAACACCTTTTCTTTTGACTTAGTGGGCTTTGTAATCATTTCTGTCTAAAATAGATCTGACGGATGTATTTAGGGCATTGGTTACTCCCCCTCCAGCAAGGCGTGTTTGACACCAGGCATCCGGTTGCCATGGTGCCTTTGTCTGCGCCGCCGGTGGGATGGACGGGCCGCACACGTGGATGCGTAGTGACGCGGGCCGCGTGGGTCCCTCCCCTTTTTTAGGCGCTCTGACGTGGGGCATTCGGTTGCCAGGACAGCGGCGATGGGAGAATATAGAAACTATGGGCGTTGACATGCGGTGACGCAAATTACGTTACCATCGCCCATTACCGCCGCCCACTACTACCTTTGATCCCCATAGAGACGCAGATACGTCCCGCCCATTGACGCGCGACGTAGCCGTCACAACTAGGGACCTAATAGGTTAGAATGGAACGAAGTAGAGGCCTGGCTACATGCGACCAGGAGCCTCAACACTTATAATTGGCCCTCTTTGGAACGCAAGCTGGTAATACCGGAAGTGGGAAACCGCGCACTGACAGGTGGTACCAATTACATTATTAAATATAATATATATATGGCACAAGTGTGGCTGGCAGGCATGTACCCCAGTTGAAGCCTATGCAGGCGAAACATGTAGGGTGAAATGCTTGCCTGAGCCACTCAAAGAATCTACTTGTGCCTATTTTTAGAAAAGCTTTTTTATCATTTTATCATTGTTTGAGATTTAAAAAATCTTAAAAAATAAAACAACTTCCTTTTTGGAGTTACACTATGAGGAGTTGCCTCCTTTTTTTCTATCTCTCCTTTTGAGCTATCTACGGCAGAGAGTGCAACCAGAGCCCTTCTCATCCCTCCACCCAGGGATTGGACAAACCTGCTGGGGGTGAGTATCAGGGGTACTTGTTACCTATGAAAAGGAAACCCTCCAGAGGATACGACAGTCTGCATCACTATCCCTATACATCCGGTGGATCCGGTACATGCCTATTTGACTCACCACCGAGAGGTCTGTGAGTCCACCCGATCTGGTAAGGGTATTTTGGGCTTCTCCTGCTTATACACCTAAAGAATGTTGTAGAGAAGATTGAACCAGTCTGAAGTCAGAAATAGCATCTAGCATCTGATATTCTTTGGAGGACTGCATTCTCTACCTTTTGTGTTTTTACACCAGTCCTTCTTATATGATATATTGTGGACTAATACAATACTCATTGTGAAATATAGTGGACTATTACATCACTACTGGTGGAATATATCTTTGGGGTCACCTCCGCCTTGTGGATTTAATCCACAGATTACTACATCTAATACAGCTGGTTGGCCCCAGATAGAGGAGCCTTCTCCTCAGGGTACAGTGCCCTATCTGAAAAACTGCTATTTCTTTTATTTTTATTTTTGTTAATTGTATTTGCACCTGTATTTTGATGCGACTTCAGAAATCGCACAGTCTGGTTGAATTGCAATTATAAATTGCACTCCCTATTGGAGTGAATTAGATAATTTTGCAACCACACACTGCACTTTATTATTTTTCAACCTAGCAAGTATTTGGACCTTTGTCTTTATTTATGCGATTTTTACAAAATCGCATAGTCTGGTTTAGAAATTACACCACGTATATGGATATTTTTGTTATACTTTGAACATGTGACTGTAGTTTTTTTCCTAGCCCTATATGAGCATCATTATCACTTTGCGTAGTTGATTAGGTTGGTGCAAATATTACAAATTTTCACTGTACACAAATATTGGTCCATTTCTGCCGGTCCATTTAGACGGATCATTAGGTTTTTTTCCAGCCTGTTTTTTTCTTTCCCATATTTGTTCATCACATTTTTTTGCATCTAAATTCAATACCACATGTTTTCTGATTGCGCATGGCACTTTATTACAGCACTTTTTATGAGAATACGGTGTAGATCCGTGAGAGGAGATCATATACTGGATATTCACATTACATTTGGTGATTTGTTTTTATCACATCTCACTTTGATTTACACCTTATGAGACTACGACCCATGTTTATTGTTGGGCCGCCTCACTGATATAAGTTGTCAAATCTTTTCTTTCACTCACGAAACATGAGCGTTTTTTCATTATAGATATACCTGTTGTGCATTACTGCCCACAGGGTTATAATTTCCAGCAATGGCCCGGAGCTAAATTAGGGGAGGGCCAACATGACAAGGGGGGGACTGTGAGGCGGAGCGGCGTCAACGTCGGTACCACGTGAGCGGCAGGTAGGGGGCGGAGGGGCCTTTTCATGGGTGTACCGAGTTGGTTCAAAATTATAATTTACCTTCAAAGACCCCTATATCAGTAAGGTGGTTGTACAGTTGGTTGATAATGTTGGTTAAAAAATGTATTTATATGCATTAAGTTATGTTTTTCCAAAGAATTTTTTGTATTTTCTCATATGTTTTAATAAAGAAAATGGCTGCTATGGCCATTCGACTCCAAAGAGGAATGTGTCGTCTGGTCAATTGTAAATAAGTAAGATAAGGGTATAGGTTGTCACATTAAGGTAGCCTCACGAATTAGGCACATCCCTTAGTCATGTGTTGCTTTATGTAAAACAGGGACATTTATTCACCTTTCACATAAGCGCTGCACGTTTTGATTTTTATATTTTGATGTACATGTTGCTACTTTTTTATAAACCTCTATGAACCATACTTTAGAAGGCATTCCTCCTTGGGAAAGAAGGTAAGACCATCTCTATTCAATCCTTCCTTTGAGAGGAGGACTTGGACACTTTCCACTGTGTAGTTCAGGCTCAGGTTTCTCTCCTTCTAAAGACTGTTTACAATCGTCCCATTAAGCATTCCTCGTCACTAATCAGGATGACTGTTTTATGTTAAACTTTACTACGTAAAGTTGCCACTTATGGAGAATCTTTCTGGATCCTTTGTTCTTCCATGTATTCAGGGAATTACGATTGCTTGTGTCTGGGGAAAGAAGCAGGACTGAATCTTCTGGTTGAGTGGGCCGTAAGGTGGACCTGAGTTCCTGGTCAGGCCAGGCTAGACCTCTTCCAGAGAGACTGTTGGGGTGAAGTATGCATGCTTGTGCCTCATTTCCTAGGGAGACTTTGGGAGAGCCCATGCAAGAGAACTGCAGGAAGCCACGAGGAAAGCCTAAACCAGATACTGATGGTTGAGCATAGACATGTGCAATTCGTTTCGTTCCAAATTATTTTTTTAACGAATTTCGACAAATTCGTTAATTCGGTAATATCAGAATTAACGAAAACCCGTTTAACTAATTTTTCCTAATATTCGTAAATTCTAATATTAAAAAATTAGTAAATTCGTACATTATAACAGTCGTAAATTCGTACCTTCGTAAATTCGTACATTTGTACATTCGGAAATTTGTACATTCATTAATTCGTTAATTCGGAAATCTGAAATAATAATGACCTAATAATAACTTAACTATTAAATTATTGGTATTGTCATTTCCTTTCAAATTTGTCTGTTAGTGAACGTAACAAATACAAATTTATCTGAAGTTACGAATTATCTGAAATAACGAATGCCGTATCTAAACGAATGGAACGTAATGAATTAATAATAATAAATAACAATAATAATAATAAAAACCTTTTATTATTATTATTTGTTATTAATTTGTTCCCTTCCATCAGTTTAGATGTGGCATTCGTTATTTTGGATAAGTCGTAACTTTGGATAAATTTGTATTTGTTACGTTCACTAACAGCCAAATTTGAAAGGAAATTACAATACCTATACCTAATTTAATAGTTACCGTATTTATCGGTGTATAACACGCACCCCAAGTTTAGGAGGGAATTTTAAGGAAAAAAAGTTTTAGAAGGGAAGTTTAGGGAAAAAAAAACTTACATTTAAGCGTCATTTGCAGCTTGCCCAGCGTCATTTGCAGCTTGCCCAGCGTCATTTGCAGCTTGCCCAGCGTCATTTGCAACCTGCCCAGCGTCATTTGCAGCTTGCCCAGCGTCATTTGCAGCTTGCCCAGCGTCATTTGCAGCTTGCCCAGCGTCATTTTCAGCCTTGCCCAGCATCATTTGCAACCTGACCAGCGTCATTTGCAATCTGCCCAGCGTCATTTGCAGCCTGCCCAGCGTAATTTGTAGCTTGCCCAGTGTCATCTGCAGCTTGCCAGAGTCATTTGTAGCTTGCCAGGTGTCATTTGCAGTTTGCCAGCGCCATTTGCAGTCTTGCCGACGTTTAAATTTCCTGCCGCGAGACAAACCGCGCATGCGCGGCCGGAAAAGACCGAACCGCGGCCGAAAAAGGCCGACGCGCGGCCGAAAAAGACCGAGCCGACTGTTCGGCTCCACTCGGAGTCCCGCCTCCCTGCTGTTTCGGGAGCGAGGGCAGGGAGGCGGGACTACGAGCGGAGCTGAACAGTCGGCTCGGTCTTTTTCGGCCGCGCTTCGCCATTTTTCGGCGCCGCAACCAATTTTTGTCATTTTTTTTTGGGGGGTATCGGCGTATAACACGCACCCACGGCTTCCCCCTGATTTTTAGGGGGAAAAAGTGCGTGTTATACGCCGATATATACGGTAGTTACTTTTTGGATTTTCTCATTTCCAAATTTACGAATTTTCTAATTTACGAATGTACAAATTTATAAATGTACTAATTTACAAATGTACGAATTTACGAATTGCAATCATAACGAATGACCCAAAAAACGAAAAAAAAAAAAAAAAAACGAATGAAACGAAAATGAACAAATTTTTTGGCAGTGCACATGTCTAGTTGAGCTTGCAAGTTTGTTGCATTCTTTGTCATTTATTTAGCTTTAGTGGAGTTTGTGTCGGTAAGGTTGGCTTTATTAGATTCATGTCTATCATCACCCTATTCTGACATTTTGTTTTCCTGACTTGTGTTGTTGGTCCATTCTTGTACATGCCTGAGCATACCTGATTACATTGTACTATTTTAGTTATTGCTAGTTAGTTTTGTCAGTATTTTGTACAGTTTGTTTATTACTTATGCTCTTTACCCTGGTATAAGCAATGTAAAACTATCTCACTGTGGTTTAATCTGTCATCACAGACCAAAGATTAACCAGTCGCCATCACATGAAGATCTGTTTATCCATAAATAGAAAGCATTACTATGAGTGCCATTCATTGCACAAACGAGATCCACCAAGGTATATCCTGTCTTTGGTTATTTCACCTGACCCAGCTCATCATCCTAAGGGTGATACCAAAGGGTCAATCAGCCCTACAAGACTGTCAGTTAGGGATTTAGCTTTGGTGGGTTACATAAGTACCCACGTCAGTAGTTGGGGTGAAGTTCATGATTTCCGCTACGATGGGTTTGAGGTGAATCCTGCAGGTTTGAGATTCAAAGCATCAGCACATTTATGTGCTGATTCACCTGGGAGAATTTTTTAAAACCACTGCATGAGCTTTGAATATTTTCTTGGAACTAGTAAAAATTAGTCTGTCAAGGACCTGGTTTACCTGCTGGTGGCACTGTGCTCAGAGCAGAAGGTTGTAGTTCTAGTGTCCACCAGCGGGTGTCTCCCAGCAGATCTCAGTAATCAGTCTCCACCTGATGCTGGCTGCTGGGAGGGTATATAGTCCCATTTCTGCTGTTACACCTTTCTCTAGTGTTTTGCTTTGCTTGCTGCCAGATACTGCTAGCTAGATTTGAAAAGATATACCGTATTTATCGGCGTATAACATGCACCTTTTCCCCCTGAAAATAGGAGGCAAATCACGGATGCTTGTTATACACTGACAGCGTACCTTGGAGGGGAAGGAGGGGGACAAACGCCGCCGGAATTCAAGAGCCGTCATCAGCCTGTTTACTCAGCTCTAACTCGGCTCTCACTTAGCTCCCACGTCACACACACAGTCCCACCTCCGCCACTGGCATTGGACCAGTGTTCTGTCTATCACAGGAGCTGGTCCAATGCTGATGGTGGGACTGTGTGTGTGAGAGAGCCGAGGGAGAGCCGAGAGCCGAGTAAACAGGAGATGACGGCTCAGTGATTTCCTGCACTGTCCAGGCTGCATCGATGGTGAGGCTGCAGATGAGCATTGAGGCTAAAAAGGGGCATTGATCAGGCTGCATTGATGAGATGGGCTGCAGATGGGCATTGATCAGGCTGCATTGATGAGATGGGCTGCAGATGGGCATTGATCAGGCTGCATTGATGAGATGTGCTGCAGATGGATGGGTATTGATCAGGCTGCATTGATGAGATGTGCTGCAGATGGATGGGCATTGATCAGGCTGCATTGATGAGATGTGCTGCAGATGGATGGGCATTGATCAGGCTGCATTGAGGCTGCAGATGGGCATTGTTCAGGCTGCATTGATGGGAGATGAGGAGGCTGCAGACAGGCAATAAACAGGCTGCATCGATGGGCACTGACCCTTATTTTAATTCAAAGTTGTTTATTTAAAAAATATGTTTTTTTCCTGAAACTTCCCTCTTAAAATTAGGGTGCATGTTATACGCCGATAAATACAGTATATATATACGGTGTATGTGTGTGTGTGTATGTATATGTGTGTATATATATATATATATATATATATATATTGTTATGGGGGTTTTAAGTAATCTTCAGGCCTAGAATTATTTTTTTAAACATGCGAAAATGCTAAAATTGCTCTGGCTGTAAAAGGGTTAAAATGACTGAGTTTAAAATATAAAAATAGTCACGGGCAAAATACGGAACAGAAATCATTGGTCTGTTATTAATTTATAACAGCATGGTTAAATTCATAATAAACATTCCCCAGTAAAATAGTTTTTAGAAATTCTTACCCCAGCACTTACAGTTTGCGTCTTTCAATGCTACTGGCTACCGCTGACTAAGTGCTGCTTCCCTGAACTACTAGTCTTTACAGGAAAGAGTTAACAGGAGATAGTGCAGTCTCCATCCAGTCTGTTAGCTTGGACAAGGGAGGGCAGAGGAGGAGGGAGAAGAAGGGGAGTGTTTTGCCATCCTAGGCTACAGACTGCGTATTGCTATTGATGCACACAGCGTAGGGATACACAACTCTAGGGCAATACATTTTTGTTTAACAAAAACTGTCCAACTCTCTGGAATTCAGGAACACTTGGCAGCTATAGGGTTGACTTGTTGCCTTTAAAGTTTCAACCATCTTCTGGGACTTGAGAAAGTTTGTATGACCTCCTATAGTATATAGAACCTCTCTAGCCCAGGGCTGAAATATTATTTTACCACCTCATATGCTTATCCATACTAATAGAGAATTGTAATATTATTACTATGATATGCACATCAATGAACATGCCAAGAATACTGTTATTTTAGAAGTTTGTTCCCACACATTCTTTTTTGTTATCCAGGCTACCCTTGGTGCAATCTCCGACATTCGAGCTGCTTATCCCGGCTGTGATCCTAAGCAGGCACTCCACGTCCAATAGAACTAACATTGGGGTTGGTGAGTCCCAAAACTAGCACATGACTAGACACTACTGACTGTACGAATATTCCTATAAATAAACAAAGTGATTGTAAATGGCCACCATGTAAAACAACCCATTCAGTTTAAAATAGAGTTCATAGGTAAAGAACTGATGACAGTGTGCTCTCCTGCTTAGTGTGGTCAGTTTTTAATAGGAAAGCAAGGGGACTGGTAGGAACACCAGGGATTTCACATAAAGGAAACAATACAAAGAGAATCGGATAGTTTCTCATACAAGTGCATGGTATAGCAGGCACATATCAGGAATATGAAATGTTGGGATAATAAATGCTTTAACCCTCTTTATAGAAAGATTAAACCTTATTTTTTTTCCAAGTAATTGTAAAATGCAATAATTGTTATATCAATATGAAGTGTTACAGTTGAATTTCAGGTATGGCAAATTTTTCGTAGTTACATTGGCCCAGCTTGGACCAATGTGAATGTGTACGTGCCATACCTGTGGGATCACTGTGGAAGCTGGAAGTCACTGTAGTAGGCACTAGACATGTGCACAATAGAAAAATTTGTTTAGTTTCGTTTAGTTTCTGTTCGTTTCCGTTGATTCGTAACGATTCGTAATTTCGTAAGTCTTCGGTGTTCGTATTCGGACTCGTTCGTATTTTCGTAAGAGTTATTTTTTCGTTGATTCGTTTTTCCGTTAGTCTAATTTTAGTTTATTCGAAATTCGTATTTTCGTTATATTTCGTATTCGGACGCATTTGTATTTTCGGAAGAGCTATATTTTCGTTGATTTAAAAAGATTCGTATTTCCGTTATTCTAATTTTCGTTGATTCGAAATTCGTATTTTCGTAGATTTAGTTACATTCGTACTTTCGTAAGATTGATTTATTTGTACTTTCGTAACATTGTTTTCGTAGATTCGTAATCGGAGCATAATTCATAATTTTATGTAATGTGTATGCTATTTATATGTTTAAGAAACAAAGAATTTCTCTCTCACAAGTCAGAACTTAACTCAAAAATCCACCAAAACACAGAGCCTCCGACCCAACCACACCCTATCTGGACTCTGGATGGAATATTTCAGAATCAGAACTAACATTCGTTCTTTCGAATTCTCGATCAGCAGAATTTTTGTTATTTCGTATTTTCGTTTGATTTCCCTTTTCCGAATATTCGTAATTTCGATTTTTTTTCGTTCATTTTGATTTTCGTTATTTTTTGAATCTTTGTTCGGTATTTTCGTTGTTTCTGTTTTTGTTTTTCGGATTTTCATTCTTTCGTAGTTTCGTTGTTTCTAATTTAATTATTTTGTATTATTTGTTGTTTTTCATATTCGTTCTTTTCGATAGTTCGTTAGAATTTTTAGTAAACCATTCGTTCATTCGCACGATAACGAATGAACGAATATAGCGAATTTGAATGGAAAACAAATTCGTAACTAAACGAATTGCACATGTCTAGTAGGCACCCGGAAGCTAGTAATTGCTGCTAGCCTCCAGGTCTGCTGGGTGTGCTGTGACTGTATTGGTCGGCCACTCTGAGAATAAAAAGGCAGAAATGCTAAATCTGCAGTTTTTTCAGCCCTTCCAAGTGTATGCTGCATACCCAAGACAAAACCAAATAGACTCCCCCACTACTCAAAAAGAAATATATATATATATATATATATATATATATACGTTGTGTATATACTGTATCTCTTATGCCGCGTACACAAGCGTTTCCGTCAGAAAAATCTTGGATGGTTTTTCCGACGGCATTCCGCTCAAGCTTGGCTTGCATACACACGGTCACACAAAAGTTCTCGGAACTTTCGACCGTCAAGAACTCGGTGACGTACAACACTACGACGAGCCGAGAAAATTAAGTTCAATGCTTCCGAGCATGCGTAGGAATTTTTTGCGATCAGAATTTCCGATAGGAACTTTTTCCGACCGAAAAATTGAGAACCTGCTCTCAATATTTTGCTGGCTGGAATTCGGCCAGCAAAAGTCCGATGGAGCATACATACGGTTGCATTTTCCGACCAAAAGCTTACATCAGTCTTTTGCTGGCCGAATTTCCGATCGTGTGTACGCGGCATTAGCAACTAACCGTACAAATCAAAAATAAATAAATGAAAAAAAAGAACCTAAAGTGGATGTAAACCCTCTCTTATACCCAGTGAACTGAACAGCCTCAGAAGATACACAGATATGAAACAAATCTCCCTACATAAGGTTTCACATGTATATCTGCTATCTCTTCCTTTCTATATTCTTTAGAAAGTGCACCTCGTGTTACAAGTCTTTCTTCCTGTTTCAGCAGTGGGTGTGGATTCTGGGCATACACTGTATGAGAGCTGATTAGAGGAAAAGGACAACCCCCCCCCCCTCCACATAGGCAGAGGAACAAAGAAACTGGCAAAGCTGTACTGTGAATAGACCAGCTCTCTGCTTATTTATCTCTAAGCAACCTCCCTGACACAAATTTCCAGCTGCTTTTGTCTCGTGTGTCAGAGAGCTTGTCAGAAGTTATCATGCTGATAACAGAGGAACGGAGCAGCAGAAAGACACAGCGCTCAGAGCTTTGGAGAGAGATAAGTAAACATTACAGATAGATGTGCCCAGGTCAGATTTCATGAATGGGGTTTACAACAACTTTAACAAAACAACAAAAGCTTTAAATAGGTGTCACAGAGGCTAGCAAGCATGCATACTTGCTGCTGATGCAAAAAAAAATAAGTGTCCTAGAAAGGGCAGTTAGGTCTGTGGCACAGAGGGGGCACATGTATGTATAGCACTGTATGAAAATGTAAAACACAGTAAAGCACAATGTAGCACAGTATATTGCATTATAGCGCATTACAGCACTGTATAGCTCAGTATAGCACTTTAAAGAAAAGTATTTCTCCCTACTCAGATTTTTCAATGTTCCCCAACTAACTGCAACACACCCTGACAGTATAGCTGTTGAGACTTTTTCCTAGTAGGTGGGTGGGTGGGACTGGTTTGTCCATTCTTTTAGTTTATTGGCACATCTGACCAAGGTTGAGAAGCGCTGGCAGAGACACAGGAGCTTACCGAAGACAGGGGAAAATGGCAGAGACACAGGAACTGAGTGGGGGCAGTATTGGAGGGCATAGACATTGGAGATGGGTTGGGTTAGTGAAAGAGAGCAGAGACAAAGCTGCTGAGTGGGACAATGATCAAGAACAAAGGAACTGAGTGGAGAGTTAAAGAGGACAGAAACACAGGAGCTGAGAAAGTAAGCATGGACCTGCGTGGGTGGACTTTTGTTGGTGGTTTTTGCACTCCCATACTAGTCTATGGAAATGCAAAAGCACTTGGTGCAGGTCAGCAAGAGGTCAACTGCAGGTCAAATGTACCTGTCAATGAATTCTGAATTGTCTCAGAAGCATCTTACGCTAAGGCCGAACTAATGCCATCACCATGAAAAAACAGAGGCACAGGAACTGAATGGGGACAGTGAAGGAGAGCAGAGACATAGGAACTGAGTAGAGTTAGTGAAGAAGGGCAGAGACACAGGAGCTGTGTAGAGAAAGCGAAGAAGAGCAGAGACACAGTAGTTGAGTGGAGATGGAGAAGAAGAACAGAGACATGGTAGTTGAGTGGAGAAGAAGAACAGAGACATGGTAGTTGAGTGGAGATGGAGAAGAAGAACAGAGACATGGTAGTTGAGTGGAGAAGAAGAACAGAGACATGGTAGTTGAGTGGAGATGGAGAAGAAGAACAGAGACATGGTAGTTGAGTGGAGATGGAGAAGAAGAACAGAGACATGGTAGTTGAGTGGAGATGGAGAAGAACAGAGACATGGTAGTTGAGTGGAGATGGAGAAGAAGAACAGAGACATGGTAGTTGAGTGGAGATGGAGAAGAAGAACAGAGACATGGTAGTTGAGTGGAGAAGAAGAACAGAGACATGGTAGTTGAGTGGAGATGGAGAAGAAGAACAGAGACATGGTAGTTGAGTGAAGATGGAGAAGAAGAGAAGAGACACAATAGTTGAATGGGCATAAAAAAGAAGCACAGAGACACAGCAGCTGAGTGAGGACAGTGAAGAATAGCAGAGACACAGCTTATAATTCTGAATTATCTCAGAAGCATCTCAAACTAACATCTAACTGAGACATTCTCAACCAGGGTTTCCTTCAGAGGTTGCAAGGGTCTCCTTGAGCTGTAGTTGATTGACCATCCATTTGATGGTGCTTGCATAGTTCCTGGACCAATGTCAGTTGGAAAACCAGCGGCATTACCCAATAATTTTTTTAAGCTGTCTGGAACGGTGGCATTCTGACCACCAATGTAAGAGATATTTTTGCCATTGACCCCTGGTGAATTGTTTTTTGTAAGGGTTCACTGAGAACTAAAAAATATTTTAGGGGTTCCTCTGGGGTAAAAACACAAGCCAAAAGCTGGTTGACACAGGCTCTAAAAAAAGAAAAGATACTGTCTCTGTCTCTGTGTCTCTGCTCTTCTTCACCGTCCACACTCAGTTACAAGTTACATAGTAGGTGAGGTCGAAAAAAGTCCATCAAGTCCAACCTATGTGTCTCTGCTCTTCTTTACTGTCCCCACTCAGTTCCTATGTTTCTGCTCTTCCTCATCATCCCTACTCAGTTCCTATGTCTCTGCTCTTCCTCATCATCCCTACTCAGTTCCTATGTCTCTGCTCTTCTTCACAGTCCCCATTCAGTTCCTATGTATCTGCTCTTCTTCACCATCCCCACTCAGTTCCTATGCCTCTGCTCTTCTTCACAGTCCCCGCTCAGTTCCTATGTCTCTGCTCTTCTTCACAGTCCCCGCTCAGTTCCTATGTCTCTGCTCATTTTCACTGTCCCCACTCAGTTCCTATGTCTCTGCTCGTCTTCACAGTCCCCATTCAGTTTCTATGTCTCTTCTCTTCTTTGCCGTCCCCACTCAGTTCCTATGTTTTTTCGGCTCCTCTTCACCATACCCACTCAGTTCCTATGTCTCTGCTCTTCTTCACCATACCCACTCAGTTCCTATGTCTCTGTTCTTCTTCACTGTCCCCGCTCAGTTCCTAGGTCTCTGTTCTTCTACACTGTCCCCACTCAGTTCCTATGTCTCTGCTCTTCTTCACTGTCCCCACTCAGTTCCTATGTCTCTGCTCTTCTTCACTGTCCCTGCTCAGTTCCTATGTCTCTGCTCTTCTTCACAGTCCCCGCTCAGTTCCTATGTCTCTGCTCTTCTTCACTGTCCCTGCTCAGTTCCTAGGTCTCTGCTCTTCTTCACTGTCCCTGCTCAGTTCCTATGTCTCTGCTCTTCTTCACTGTCCCCGCTCAGTTCCTAGGTCTCTGCTCTTCTTCACTGTTTCCGCTCAGTTCCTATGTCTCTGCTCTTCTTCACCATACCCACTCAGTTCCTATGTCTCTGCTTTTCTTCACTGCCCCCGCTCAGTTTCTAGGTCTCTGCTCTTCTTCACTGTCCCCGCTCAGTTCCTATGTCTCTGCTCTTCTTCACTGTCCCCATTCAGTTTCTATGTCTCTTCTCTTCTTTGCCGTCCCCACTCAGTTCCTATGTTTTTCGGCTCCTCTTCACCATACCCACTCAGTTCCTATGTCTCTGCTCTTCTTCACCATACCCACTCAGTTCCTATGTCTCTGTTCTTCTTCACTGTCCCCGCTCAGTTCCTAGGTCTCTGCTCTTCTACACTGTCCCCACTCAGTTCCTATGTCTCTGCTCTTCTTCACTGTCCCCGCTCAGTTCCTATGTCTCTGCTCTTCTTCACTGTCCCTGCTCAGTTCCTATGTCTCTGCTCTTCTTCACAGTCCCCGCTCAGTTCCTATGTCTCTGCTCTTCTTCACTGTCCCTGCTCAGTTCCTAGGTCTCTGCTCTTCTTCACTGTCCCTGCTCAGTTCCTATGTCTCTGCTCTTCTTCACTGTCCCTGCTCAGTTCCTAGGTCTCTGCTCTTCTTTACTGTCCCCGCTCAGTTCCTAGGTCTCTGCTCTTCTTCACTGTCCCCGCTCAGTTCCTATGTCTCTGCTCTTCTTCACCATACCCACTCAGTTCCTATGTCTCTGCTCTTCTTCACTGCCCCCGCTCAGTTCCTAGGTCTCTGCTCTTCTTCACTGTCCCCGCTCAGTTCCTATGTCTCTGCTCTTCTTCACTGTCCCCGCTCAGTTCCTAGGTCTCTGCTCTTCTTCACTGTCCCCGCTCAGTTCCTAGGTCTCTGCTCTTCTTCACTGTCCCCGCTCAGTTCCTATGTCTCTGCTCTTCTTCACTGTCCCCGCTCAGTTCCTATGTCTCTGCTCTTCTTCACTGTCCCCGCTCAGTTCCTATGTCTCTGCTCTTCTTCACTGTCCCTGCTCAGTTCCTAGGTCTCTGCTCTTCTTTACTGTCCCCGCTCAGTTCCTAGGTCTCTGCTCTTCTTCACTGTCCCCGCTCAGTTCCTATGTCTCTGCTCTTCTTCACTGTCCCCGCTCAGTTCCTAGGTCTCTGCTCTTCTTCACTGTCCCCGCTCAGTTCCTAGGTCTCTGCTCTTCTTCACTGTCCCCGCTCAGTTCCTATGTCTCTGCTCTTCTTCACTGTCCCCGCTCAGTTCCTATGTCTCTGCTCTTCTTCACTGTCCCCGCTCAGTTCCTATGTCTCTGCTCTTCTTCACTGTCCCTGCTCAGTTCCTAGGTCTCTGCTCTTCTTTACTGTCCCCGCTCAGCTCCTAGGTCTCTGCTCTTCTTCACTGTCCCCGCTCAGTTCCTAGGTCTCTGCTCTTCTTCACTGTCCCCGCTCAGTTCCTATGTCTCTGCTCTTCTTCACCATACCCACTTAGTTCCTATGTCTCTGCTCTTCTTCACTGCCCCCGCTCAGTTCCTAGGTCTCTGCTCTTCTTCACTGTCCCCGCTCAGTTCCTAGGTCTCTGCTCTTCTTCACTGTCCCCGCTCAGTTCCTATGTCTCTGCTCTTCTTCACCGTCCCCGCTCAGTTCCTAGGTCTCTGCTCTTCTTCACTGTCCCCGCTCAGTTCCTATGTCTCTGCTCTTCTTCACCGTCCCAGCTCAGTTCCTATGTCTCTGCTCTTCTTCACTGTCCCCGCTCAGTTCCTAGGTCTCTGCTCTTCTTCACCGTCCCCACTCAGTTCCTAGGTCTCTGCTCTTCTTCACCTTCCCCGCTCAGTTCCTATGTCTCTGCTCTTCTTCACCGTCCCCGCTCAGTTCCTAGGTCTCTGCTCTTCTTCACTGTCCCCGCTCAGTTCCTATGTCTCTGCTCTTCTTCACTGTCCCCGCTCAGTTCCTATGTCTCTGCTCTTCTTCACTGTCCCCGCTCAGTTCCTAGGTCTCTGCTCTTCTTCACCGTCCCCGCTCAGTTCCTATGTCTCTGCTCTTCTTCACCGTCCCCGCTCAGTTCCTAGGTCTCTGCTCTTCTTCACCTTCCCCGCTCAGTTCCTAGGTCTCTGCTCTTCTTCACCTTCCCCGCTCAGTTCCTATGTCTCTGCTCTTCTTCACCGTCCCCGCTCAGTTCCTATGTCTCTGCTCTTCTTCACTGTCCCCGCTCAGTTCCTAGGTCTCTGCTCTTCTTCACCGTCCCCGCTCAGTTCCTATGTCTCTGCTCTTCTTCACCGTCCCCGCTCAGTTCCTAGGTCTCTGCTCTTCTTCACCTTCCCCGCTCAGTTCCTAGGTCTCTGCTCTTCTTCACCTTCCCCGCTCAGTTCCTATGTCTCTGCTCTTCTTCACTGTCCCCGTTCAGTTCCTATGTCTCTGCTCTTCTTCACTGTCCCCGCTCAGTTCCTAGGTCTCTGCTCTTCTTCACCGTCCCCGCTCAGTTTCTAGGTCTCTGCTCTTCTTCACCTTCCCCGCTCAGTTCCTAGGTCTCTGCTCTTCTTCACCTTCCCCGCTCAGTTCCTATGTCTCTGCTCTTCTTCACCGTCCCCGCTCAGTTCCTATGTCTCTGCTCTTCTTCACTGTCCCCGCTCAGTTCCTAGGTCTCTGCTCTTCTTCACTGTCCCCGCTCAGTTCCTAGGTCTCTGCTCTTCTTCACTGTCCCCGCTCAGTTCCTATGTCTCTGCTCTTCTTCACCGTCCCTGCTCAGTTCCTAGGTCTCTGCTCTTCTTCACTGTCCCCGCTCAGTTCCTATGTCTCTGCTCTTCTTCACCATCTCAATTCAGCTTCTTAATGGGGATGCTGAAGAAGAGCAGAGACACAGGGGGGTGAGTGGGTCTGTAAGGAAAATGTAATATTTGAAAAGGTAATTTACCAGTGCTGACATGTACCCTGTAGATTTATGTGAAGTAGGAATTATAAAACCGGGTCTGCTTTAATATCAGTAAAATATTTCCAAAGAGCTTTTTATAGCAACAGGGACAGTAGGACTACATACAAGAATAAACAGAGAGACTGCAGCTTAATCCTTTTAGTGAAAACATGCCTGAAGCCGATGTTCTGGTTCCATTGTGATTACTCAGTGAGAAATATGTGTCTTGGCTGTTCCCTAGAGTCGAAAGTCCGTAATAGAATTATGGAATATGCCAGCAGAAAATTAAAACAATTACAGAGAAAATTTGGATTGGCTTCAGTTTTTTTTTTTATTAAATGGCTTTGTTTAACTCTTTAAAGATTCCCAGGGTCAAGAAAACTGTACAGGAAGTGAATGTGGACAGCTGCAGAGTGACATCCAACCAATAAGAGAGGTCAGTATGGCATTGGAAATGGGTGTGTGTTGTTTGTGTCTGGTGTGTTGTGTGTGTGTGTGGTGTGTGTGTGTGTGTGTCTGGTGTGGTGTGGTGTGGTGTGTGTGTGTGTGTGTGTGTCTGGTGTGGTGTGGTGTGGGTGTGTGTGTGTGTGTGTGTGTGTGTGTGTGTCTGTGTGGTGTGGTGTGTGTGTGTGTGTGTGTGTGTGTCTGGTGTGGTGTGTGTGTGGTGTGTGTGTGGTGTGTGTGTGTCTGGTGTGGTGGTGTGTGTGTGTGTGTCTGGTGTGGTGTGGTGTGGTGTGTGTGTGTGTGTGTGTGTGTGTGTGTGTGTGTGTGTGTGTGTGTGTGTGTGTGTGTCTGGTGTGGTGAGGTGTGTGTCTGGTGTGGTGTGTGTGTGTGTGTGTGTGTGTGTGTGTGTGTGTGTGTGGTGTGTGTGTGTGTGTCTGGTGTGGTGTGTGTGTGTGTGTGTGTGTGTGTGTTGTGTTTGTGTGTGTGTGTTGTTTGTGTGTGTGTGTTTGTGTGTATGTTGTATGTGTGTGTTTGTGTGTGTGTGTTGTATATATGTGTGTGTTGTGTGTTGTATTGTTCCAAGTTCTCTTTGTGGATTACAGAACAACTCCCCTCTATGATGTAAAGATGGGACAATAAGGAGGTCCTTTGTAGTACTATTTTAGGGTGCCAATGCCGACCCAACATACTGTACATACAGTACCATGAGTGAGCGTTGTCACCCTAGGACAGGATGTTTGTTAATGGCAGGATCTCCTGGTTAAAATAAAGGGAAAAAAGGCCCTGTACACACGGTTGGAAATTCCGACGGAAAAAGTCAGATCGGATTATGTTGCCGGAAAATCTGATCGTGCGTTGGCTCTAGCGGACTTATTCCGTTCATTCGCTGTTGTAACACCTGGGTGGGCTGATGGCACAATGCTCTGTGCTCCAAGCCCACCCCATTTTAAAGCCTATTAGAGCCTATGGCTTCAATCAGGTGCTTCAAAAAAACACCCCCGCCGCTGTAATTCATGCGTCCTGAAAGGGGCCGGAGGCATGAATAAGGGGTGGCCACAGCGGCTGTGGATACATTTATGCTATGCATGAATCTATCCATCATTCATATAGGGGGTGGCGTGGACAAAGGGGGCGGCACCTGGGCGCCCCCAATGGACAGGCTGCCACTGGTATCTAGTGCACTTTTACCAAGGTCCATGAATTAATCCCCTCAATACCAGCCTGGTATAAGATTCAGTTGGGTCCAGGGTGGAGTTATTGTTGGTCAAACTATCACAGCACTGAAAATTTTAAAATGAAGGGTAATGGAGAGGTATTATAGGCTGGTAGTTTAGTGTTTGATGGATAATACATAGAGAAATGTGTATGTGTTGCAGAGATATGTCGCATTTGTTGTTTGTTTTTCGGCCTCAATATATGATCCAATCCATCTCTGCATTTGGACTGTTGGTGGATGCCAATATACACCCGGGGTGAACATACTGACTCGGTGTAGATTGAGCCTTGGCTGGATTCGGGGTGATATCCACCCACTCCACTGGGCAACCCACTGCTCCCACTATCATCAATGTTGTGGTCCAGATCTTATAGCGGCCAGCTTGACATTCCATAATCTGGTATAATACCTACTATTGTATTTAATTTTTATTTTTTTACAGGTTTCAGGGGCACTACTAGTTTCAGGAGTTCTCCAGGTTCTTACAGGAATCTTCGGGCTGTGGGGATGGATTCTGCAGTTTTGTGGCCCAATGGTCATTGCCCCGGCGCTGTCCATCATTGGCCTCTCCTTCTACAAGCAAACAGCCCGGCTCTGTTCCTTCAGCTGGAGTATCTCCTTGAGGTAAGCCTAATCCAATCCTAATAATGGTGCATCCAATCGCTTCTAGAGGGTTCGCTAAATGTGGATATTTTTTGTTGCAATTAACCTTAACCACTTCAGCCCCGGACCATTTGGCTGGCAAAAGACCAGAGCGTTTTTTTTTTTTTTTGCGATTCGGCACTGCGTCGATTTAACCGTGAATTGTGCGGTCGTGTGACGTGGCTCCCAAACAAAATTGACGTCCTTTTTTCCCCACAAATAGAGATTTCTTTTGGTGGTATTTGATCACCCCTGCCGTTTTTTTTTTTTTGCGCTATAAACTAAAAAATAGCGACAATTTTGAAGAAAAATCATAAGTTTTTACTTTTTGCTATAATAAATATCCCCAAAAAAATATATAAAAAAACATTTTTTTTCTCTGTTTAGGGCTGATACATATTCATGTACATATTTTTTTTTTTTTTTAAATCGCGTTTATTGATTGGTTTGCACAAAAGTTATAGCTTCTACAAAATAGGGGATAGTTTTATGTAATTTTCCATAATAATTTTTTTTTTACTAGTAATGGCGGCGATCAGCATTTTTTTTTTTTTATCGGGACTGCGACATTATGGCAGACACTTTTGGCAGGATTTTGGGACCATTTATACAGCAATCAAAAATGCATTGATTACTGTGTAAATGTGACTGGCAGTGAAGGGGTTATAACACCTAGGTCCCCTTCACATGTGCGGACCGTATGTCCATTTTTCATCCTTCCGTTTTCGGATGAAAAACTGACATACATGTACCCCTATGGGATAGCGGGTGTCAGCGGATGAGCATCCGCTGACACCCGATCTCGTCTGTCTATGCTGTGGTCCGATTCTGCAGACGGAGGAAAACCCTATTTTTCTATCCGTCTGCAGAGCGGATTGGATGAACACGGACAGACGGTCATCCGCCGGCTCAGTGGTAATCAGCGGAGTGATCCCCTCTGAGCAGCGGATCTTCACGGGGCGGATCATTACGGGTCCGCCCCGTGTGAAAGGACCCTAAATGTTCCCCCACTATCAGCTGTGGTGCTGTAGCAGATGGCGGTTGGCACCTGTAAGTGACAGTTTTAGGACAAAGTTGTACAAGTACAAACTTTACCTGCGGTGCCATCTTGTGATGATATTTAGTATTACAGCACATATGTTTTAGCTGGATCTCAATGGCAAGGCTCTGATGGGAGCCCTTCATGTTACTAAGTACCAGCAGAGGCCAAAGTCAGACTGTCTTTTTATATTTTATCCTATTTTATAATTTTTTTTCATAAAAAATAAATTACAATCCAAAGTATATCAAAACATCCAGGATTCAGCAAAGAACTCTGAAACAAAAGGGAGTACAGTAAAACCTTGGATTGTGAGCATAATTTGTTCCAGAAACATGCTTGCAATCCAAAGCACTTGTATATTAAAGCAAATTTCCCCATAAGAAATAATGGAAACTCAAATGATCTGTTTCACAGCTCAATGATTGTGCTGGAAGCCCACAGAGAGCGCTCTCTCAGCACAGAAATCTCGGTCGCCCATGCATATATGTGGCATGTGGGCATTAGCTACTTAATGACTGGAAGGATTTGCCCCCTTAATGACCAGCCCATTTTTTGCGATAGGGCACTGTGTCGCTTTAACTGACAATTGCCCGTTCGTGCGACGTTGTACCAAAAAAAAAAAAAATTGACGTCCTTTTTTTCCCCACAAACAGAGCTTTCTTTTGGTGGTATTTGATCATCTCTGCGGTTTTTATTTTTGCGCTATAAACAAAAAAAGACATCATTTTTTTACTTTTTGCTATAATAAATATCCCCCCCCCCCCCCCCAAAAAAAAATAAAGCAAAAATTCATCAGTGTAGGCCGATATGTATTCTTCTACATATCTTTGGTAAAAAAAAAATTGAAATAAGCGTATATTGATTGGTATGCGCAAAAGTTATAGCATCTACAAAATAGGGGATAGATTTATGCCATTTTTATTATTTATTTATTTTTTACTAGTAATGGCGGCGATCTGCAATTTTTAGTGGGACTGCAACATTGCGCCGGACAGATCGGACACTTTTGACACTTTTTTGGGACCATTTATACAGCGATCAGAGCTCAAAATAGCCACTGATTACTGTATAAATGTCACTGGCAGGGAAGGGCTTAACAGTAGGGGCGATCAAGGGGTTAAGTGTTCAGTAGTGTGTGTTCTAACTGTGGGAGGAGTGTACTGACTGGAGGAGGAGAGAGATCGCTGTTCCTGATCACTAGGAACAGACAATCTCTCTCTACTCCCCTGTCACAATGGGGATCTGTTTGTTTACATACATAGATCCCCATTCTGGCTCTGTCAGGAGCGATCGCGGGTGGTCTGCGGACACCGGGCCGTTGCTCCAGGCGCACGAGAGTGCCCCTTATTGCTCTTAAGGCGGCCAACGCGCACCTACGGCAATTCGCGCAGTCGTGCCAACCTGCTGCAGTATAATGATGGCGGCTTGAAAGAAGAAAGAAATGGCTGCACATCCAGAACTTCAGATTGCCTTTTATTTTGCTTCACAAAGATAACACCAGAGACACCAAACTGTGGTCACGTAGACACGTTTCACACATACATCTTGTGCTTAATCTTTGTGAAGCAAAATAAAAGGCAAACTGAAGTTCTGGATGTGCAGCCATTTCTTTCTTTCAAGTTTCCAGGGCTGGACTGGGACAGAAATTTGGCCCTGGACTTCATCCAGACCGGCCCCCTTACATCAGAGTCCCATCAGCAGCCCCCTTACATCAGAGTCCCATCAGCGGCCCCCTTACATCAGAGTCCCATCAGCGGCCCCCTTACATCAGAGTCCCATCAGCAGCCCCCTTACATCAGAGTCCCATCAGCGGCCCCCTTACATCAGAGTCCCATCAGCGGCCCCCTTACATCAGAGAGTCCCCATCACCAGCCCCCTTACATCAGAGAGTCCCCATCACCAGCCCCCTTACATCAGAGTGTCCTCCTCCCACATGTACTCACAGTTCTGAAGGCAGCTTCTCTTCCATTATCTCTCCAGTCATGTGATAACAAGTGACGGGGGAGAGAGGAAGGAAAGTCGGCTGGCTATCTATCTCCCCCTGCAGGCTGGAGGGAGCATAACGCCTAATGTTCTCTCCAGCATATGACAGAAGCTGCTCCTCCTGACAGGAGTTAAATCGTGATCACTCACTGTCAGAGAGGAGCGGCTCCAGGACTGCACCAGACTGGCCCACTGAGCCATCGGCCCACCAGGAATCTCCCGGTGGTCCCGATGGCCAGTACATGCCTGCAAGTTTCCGACGGAGGCGGGCCGGGGCTAACACTCTGCAAGATACTCCAATCAGCCTTATCTTTATACACCTGGAGCAGCGGTTCTTTTTCTTGTAATGATGGCGGCTGGTTGGTAAGCGATTAAAGTCCAGCCTCTTTGCTGCCATACATATGAGGTTTTTTGGATGGCAAGAGGTAAAGCCCAATTTCAACTAAAATGTTTTATTTTCCTTTGGATACCCGATAGAGTGGGATAGGATTAGAGCCTCTGTCATATTTTTATTGCCATCTCTGTCCCTACTGGTTAAACTTCTCCCCATTTCCTTTTAGGACAGGAAGTGACAGGAAATCTCTCCAATAAGAACAAAAGCAAATTTGTAGTAATGTAAGAAAGTGCCTGGAGCTTGGTACAATGTTTTTATTACTGTCTGTACCTTCTTGTACTAGTGATAACCACAGCCCTCTATCCTTCTACGGGTGTCTCAGAGACAGGAAAGTAAGTGGAACTCTCCCCAAAGGGGTCACAGACAGAAAAACCTGTTAGGAATTTTAACTGTTCTCCACTGTGTCCAAAAGTAAAAAAAAAATGGCTTGAGTTATGTCGGCCATACACGGTTCGAATTTCGAAAGAATTTTCTTTCGAAAAACGTTTCTAAGAATTCTAGTACGAATTTTGCACCATTAGTGGGCTGCAGCGACCGATTTTGGTGCGGCAAACAAATTTGAGGAATCGGACATGTTGGAAATTTTTTCAAAAACTAACGATTTTCTAATCAATAATGGGAGAATCGTGCAAGAAATGTAATCATTTTCGGAGAGAAAAGAAGATTCCAGGCCACGAAGGCTTGGTCGGCCGAATTTCAAAAATCAATGGTGGCTTCATCGGATCAAAAATAAATTAACTTTCTGATTTTGAGAAGAAAATTTGTTCGAAATTCAACCATGTATGGCCTGCTCAAGGCTGGCCATACATGGTCGAATTTTGAAAGAATTTTCTTATGAAAAATTTTGTGATCCGATGGTGCCACCATTGATTTTGAAATTCGGCCAACCAAGCCTTCAATTTTACCTCCTGTTGCTACAGAAAATAATTTTCGTGGCTGGGAATCTTCTTTTCTTTCCCGGAATCTTCTTTTCTTGCACATGCACATTTCTTTTTCGATTATATTTCTCCCATCATTGATTAGAAAATTAAAAAAAAATTTCCAACATGTCCGATTACTCAAATTTGATTGCCGCACGAAAATCAGCCATTGCTGCAGCCCACTAATGGTGCGAAGTACGAACGAAAATTCTTAGATAAAATTTTCGAAAGAAAATTCTTTCGAAATTCAACCCATATATGCCCCCAAACAGACGGTCGGAAATTCCGACCACAAAATCCGTCCGTTTTTTTCAGACGGATTTTGTCCGAAACTGGTGTTGCATACACACGGTCCGACAAAGTTGTCGGAAAATCTGAACGTGGTGACGTTCGTTGCGTATAACGGAACTACGTAGAGGCTAGTAGCCAATAGCTTTGGTCTCGTAATTTGATCTGAGCATGCGTGGCACTTTGTCCGTTGGAATTCCCTACTCATGATCGGAAAAAGTCAGATCGGATTTTGTTGTGGGAAAATTTGAGATCCTGCTTTTCCGATGGAAAAAGTCAGATTGAGCCCACACAAGGGCGGATTTCCCGACAACATGGTCCGATCGGACATTTTCCATCAGAGTTTCCAACCATGTGTATGGGGGCTTAGACTTGAAGACAATTTGCTTATTTTGTCTTATACAGTATGCACTGAAATTCTCAGCATACCCCAGTTCCTCAGATGCAACTTGGCTGTTTAGCCTCTGTGTAGTCTTATTTCTCTTGAGGCTGACTAATGCCGCGTACACACGAAGGGACTATCCCGCGGGATTGTCCGCTGGACTCAAGTCCACCGGACAATCCCCTCGTGTGTGGGCGCCGGCGGACTTTTTGGCGCCAAAAGTCCGGCGGACTAGGTTTTAAGTTTTTGTTTTAAAATTGTCCGCTGGACTTGGCAGTCCGGCGGACAATCCCGCCGTTAGTAGGCTAGTCCGCCGGACTTTTGAAATGAACGGACTTGCCGCTCATCGGAAAGTCCGTTCATTCCCGCAGACTTTTTCCAGCGGATTGTCCGTCGGAGAAGTCCGGGCGCGTGTGCGCAAGTCACACGCTCGGAAGTCCGGGCGTGTGTGGGGAAGTCCCGCCGGACTAGGTCCGGCGGACAAAGTCCGAACGTGTGTACGGGGCATAAGAAATATCTCTAATATTATATTATATATTATATATTTGTCCTTCACAGCCTCATCGCGGCGATCACAATTTTGTCACAAGCCCTGCGGTCTCTTCACTTCCCCGTGTACATCTGGAATAAGAAAGGAGGAGAAGGGAAGAAGTTTGCTCCGGTCTTTCGCATGTTGTCGGTAAGTTCAGGCTCCTTGTATCACAGTGATCATACACAGATGGGCGCAGTGCAGCAATTTTATATTTCTCTCTATGGTGATTATGACAGATGTTCCTCTGCATTTCTTGTATCTGGATGGTGTGCACGTTCTGGGTTCCACATGAACAGATCGAGTTTCCAAGTGAATTCCGCCTGGAGCAGAACACATCTGGATCCTTCCCCATCAGAACACGTATGTTTGCAGCTAATCGTGGAGGAAACACCACGGAACTGGCCCCGTGGTTTCAGTTTCCATCTCTAGGTAGGAATTTATAAAGTGAGTAAAGGTATGGTGAAGGCCCATGTGTGAAGTGCACTATTTTGGTTTCAGCAGGATGTGGGGGGGGGGGGGGGGGGGACATCCTTTAAATCGGGGGTCTCTAAACTTTCTAAACAAAGGGCCAGTTTACTGTCCTTCAGACTTTGGGAGCAAGACTGTGGTCAGTGGGAATAAAAAGGATTACATAGCACCTGTGGTCAGTAGGAAAATAAATAATTCCTCAGTATTGGTATTAGTGGGAGGAATAGTGCTCCATTGTTGGTATCAGTGAAAGGAGTAGTGCCCATTGTTGTCAGTGGGAGGAATAGTGCCCCATCATTGGTATTAGTGGGAGGAATAGTACCCAATTATTGGTATCAGTGTAAGGAATAGTGCCTCATCATTGGTGTCAGTGGGAGTATAAGGTGCCCCATCATTTGGTATCAGCGGAAGGAGTAATTCCCAGTTGTTGTCAGTGGAATGAATAGTGGCCCATCATTGGTATCAGTGAAAGGAATCAAATTCATCCCAAACGTGTTCTATCGGGTTGAGCTCAGAATTCCATTCAAGTTCCTCCACCCCAAACTCGCTCATCCATTTTTTATGGACCTTGCTTTGTGCACTGGTGCGCAGTCATGTTGGTACAGGAAGGGGCCGTCCCCAAACTGTTCCCATAAAGTTGGGAGCATGAAATTGTCCAAAATGTATTGTTTTGCTGACGTCTTAAGAGTTCCCTTCACTGGAACTAAGGGGCCAAGTCCAACCCCTGAAAAACAACCCCCCACCATAATCCCCCCTCCACCAGTACATTATTGGGACCAGTACACAAAGCAAGGTACATAAGCACATGGATAAGCAAGTTTGAGGTTGAGGTACCTGACTGGCCTGCACAGAGTGCTGACCTCCACTTAATAGAACACCTTTAGGATGAATTAGAGCGGAGACTGCGAGCCAGGCCTTCTCATCCAACATCAATGCCGGACCTCACAATTGCGCTTCTGGAAGAATGGTCAAACATTCCCATAGACACACTCCTAAACCTTATGGACAGCCTTTCCAGAAGAGTTGACACTGTTATAGCTGCAGAGGGGGGGGGGGGGGCAATTCAATATTGAACCCTACGGACTAAGACTGGGATACCATTAATTTCATGTGCGTGTAAAGGCAGGTGTCCCAATACTTTTGAAAAATATAGTGTATATAAGAAAAATTTCATGTGCAGTTTGTGTAGTTTGCTATTCAGCCAGGGAGTGGAGATTTTGGCTAATTTTAGTGCTCTCTCCTCCTACCAGATTTATAAAAAAAAAAAAAAAAAAAGCCTGGCGCTTACAGACATCTATAGATTAACGTGAAGCATATACATCAAGCTTAATGAGTCAGAGTAATGACTCCCTTTGGAGACAGCTCAGTATAGTGGGTCAGCATGAGACAGCAGTGCCTGGAAGAGAGCTTCTTCCGCTGCTCTTTAGCTAAGACATAGTGCTTTAGGAACTCTTTATCATGAGATAAATTATAGTTTCAATTATAGTTTGTGAAATATATATATATATATATATATATATATATATATATATATATATATATATATATATATATATATTGTATATTTTTTAGATAAAACATGAGTTAAATAAAGTTTTATAGGTTTTAAAAGTAAAAATTATTTCTTCCCAGGTTTGTGTGACTCAATACTTACTGCGTTACCCCGAAAATAAGCTTATATTAATTAATTTTTAATTAATTATATTAATTAATTAATTATATTAATTATAGTAATTATATTAATCTTATATTAATTTTGGCTACCAAAAACACTGTAGGGCTTATTTACGGGGTAGGTCTTATTTTCGGGGAAACACGGTACTAGTTTTTCTGTATTCACTGATTACCTTTCTTATCTTCTGTTCACACAGGGGCCTGGGGATGGCCACGGCTCAGTCTGGAGACTCTCAGTATGGGCATTGCCATGACCCTGATCTCCTGCCTGTCTTCCCTTGGGTGTTATATCTTATGTGCCCGGATGCTGTGCTGCCCCCCTCTACCGTTTCACGCCTGTAACCGGGGCATATGCATGGAAGGGGTTGGAAATATCCTCTCCGGAATGTTGGGTGGAGTGTGCGGCGCTGGATCCAACATCCCCAGTGCTGGCGTTACCGGAATCACCCAGGTACTCAAAACTCCCAGTGCCACCTGAAACCTAAAATCCTAACCAGTCTTGTGGTTTTGCAAAGCAGGACTTTAAATAAATCAACAGTAAACTCATTATTTGTTGCTTGTCTTTTTGACTTTTTGTCATGCTTGTGAAATATTGATCGAGCCCATTGGGAAATGAAATAGTAAGTTATGAATGAATTATATGACTATTTGTAACTGTGGACTGCCGTGTATGGAAACCTAAAAGTGTGAGCAAAACCTAAAGGAGGACCTTCACCCATCCAATGCCCAAGGCATCCTATCACTCCTCCCCTCTCCACAATGTCAAATGTTTACCTTTTTTTAAAAAAATGTTTTAAGTTAGCCCTACCCCCCGGCCGCCATTCTCACCTAGGAAAGAACGATGTCTTCTGTTCTCTGATGCCTCCTGGGATATGCACATCACATTAGACATGTGCAATTCGTTACATTTTTTACTCGTTTTTCGTTAAAATTTGTTATATTCGTTCATTCGATATCGTACGAATGAACGAACGATTCACTAAAAATTTTAACGAATGTTCGAATCGAACGAATACGAAAAACAACGAAAATCCGAAATAACCAAATTAGAAACAACGAAAGTACGAAAGAAGAAAATCCGAAAAACGAAAACAGGAACAACGAAAATCAAAATGAAGGAAAAAATTTGTACATTCGTAACTTTTTTTTTTTTTTTTTGAATTGGTAATTTTCCGTGTCCCTTACAATGGCGCTGCTTAACGTGCTTCGAATGGATTGAACGAAAAAATTCGTACATTCGTTTTTTTTTTTTTTTTCGATTCGTAATTTTCCGTGTCTCTTACAATGGCGCTGCTTAACGTGCTTCGAATGGATTGAACGAAAAAATTCGTACATTCGTTACTTTTTTTTTTTTCGATTCGTAATTTTCCGTGTCTCTTACAATGGTGCTGCTTAACGTGCTTCGAATGGATTGAACGAAAAAATTCGTACATTCGTTACTTTTTTTTTTTTTTTCGATTCGTAATTTTCCGTGTCTCTTACAATGGCGCTGCTTAACGTGCTTCGAATGGATTGAACGAAAAAATTCGTACATTCGTTACTTTTTTTTTTTTCGATTCGTAATTTTCCGTGTCTCTTACAATGGCGCTGCTTAACGTGCTTCGAATGGATTGAACGAAAAAATTCGTACATTCGTTACTTTTTTTTTTCGATTCGTAATTTTCCGTGTCTCTTACAATGGCGCTGCTTAACGTGCTTCGAATGGATTGAACGAAAAAATTCGTACATTCGTAACTTTTTTTTTGCGATTCATAATTTTCCGTGTTTCTTACAATGGCGCTGCTTAACGTGCTTCGAATGGATTGAACGAAAAAATTCGTACATTCGTACATTCGAAAAACGAATCAACGAAAAAATAACTCTTACGAAAATACGAATCGTTACGAATACGAACACCGACGACTTACGAATGTACGAATCGTTACGAATACGAACACCGATGACTTACGAATTTACGAATCGTTACGAATCAACGGAAACAAAAAAAACGAAACGAAAATAAACTAATTTTTTTGTTGTGCACATGTCTATATGTATCTGAATCTCCAAATTAAATAGTAACGAATTTTGTTGAAATTCGTTTCATTTATTCGTTTTCTTACAAATTCCACATTTTTGGAACAGTTCGAATTCGGATCAGTCGAAAAATTATCAACTGATTCGAATTCTGTGTGAAGAATAGCTGGTTGTTAGGAGCGTCCTTAACCACCGGCTTCCCCCGTTGAGAGCTAAAATGTAAACAAAAGAATACTGGTAATAGAAAAGTCAGAAAAAAAAAAACAGTGTGGGGTTCCCATCCCCCCAATCCATACCAGACTCTTCTGTCTGGTATGGATTCTAAGGGGAAACCCACGCCAAAAAAACAAACAAAAAAAACCCCGGAAAAAAATGTAAAGAAATCAAAGAGACGCGCTATACTCTGCAATCAATACAGTGGTGTGAAAAAGTGTTTGCCCCCTTCCTCATTTCCTGTTCCTTTGCATGTTTGTCACACTTAAGTGTTTCGGAACATCAAACCAATTTAAACAATAGTCAAGGACAACACAAGTAAACACAAAATGCAATTTGTAAATGAAGGTGTTTATTATTAAAGGTGAAAAAAAATCCAAACCATCATGGCCCTGTGTGAAAAAGTGATTGCCCCCTAAACCTAATAACTGGTTGGGCCACCCTTAGCAGCAACAACTGCAACCAAGCGTTTGCGATAACGTGCAATGAGGCTTTTACAGCGTCCTGGAGGAATTTTGGCCCACTCATCTTTGCAGAATTGTCCTAATTCAGTTACATTAGAGGGTTTTCGAGCATGAACGGCCTTTTTAAGGTCATACCACAACATCTCAATAGGATTCAGGTCAGGACTTTGGCTTCATTTTTTTTTTCTTCAGCCATTCGGTGGTGGACTTGCTGGTGTGTTTAGGATCATTGTCCTGCTGCAGAACCCAAGTTCGTTTCAGCTTGAGTACACGAACAGATGGTCGGACATTCTCCTTCAGGATCTCTTGGTAGACAGCAGAATTCATAGTTCCTTTTATCACGGCAAGTCTTCCAGGTCCTGAAGCAGCAAAACAGCCCCAGACCATCACACTACCACCACCATATTTTACTGTTGGTATAATGTTCTTTTTCTGAAATGCAGTGTTCCTTCTACGCCAGATATACTTGGACACACACCTTCCAAAGAGTTCCACTTTTGTCTCATCGGTCCACAGAATGTTGTCCCAAAAGTCTTGGGGATCATCAAGATGTGTTGTGGAGAAATTGAGACAAGCTTTGATGTTCTTTTTGCTCAGCAGTGGTTTTCTCCTTGGAACTCTGCCATGCAGGCCATTTTTGCCCAGTCTTTTCCTGATGGTGGAGGCATGAACGCTGACCTTAACTGAGGCAAGTGAGGCCTGCAGTTCCTTGGACGTTGTTGTGGGGTCTTTTGTGACCTCTTGGATGAGTCGTCGCTGCGCTCTTGGGGTAATTTTGGGCGGCCGGCCACTCCTGGGAAGGTTCACCACTGTTCCATGTCTTCGCCATTTGTGGATAATGGCTCTCACTGTGGTTCGCTGGATTCCCAAAGCTTTGGAAATGGCTTTATAACCCTTTCCAGACTGATAGATCTCAATTACTTTCTTTCTCAATTGTTCCTGAATTTCTTTGGGTCTCGGCATGATGTGTAGCTTTTAAGGATCTTCTGGTGGACCTTACTGTGTCAAGCAGCTCCTATTTAAGTGATGCCTTGATTGTGAACAGGTGTGGCAATAATCAGGCCTGGGTGTGGCTAGAGAAATTGAACTCAGGTGTGGACAATCACAGTTATAGTATGTTTTAACAAGGGGGGCAATCACTTTTTCACCTTTAATAATAAACACCTTCATTTACAAATTGCATTTTGTGTTTACTTGTGTTGTCCTTGACTATTGTTTAAATTGGTTTGATGTTCCGAAACACTTAAGTGTGACAAACATGCAAAGGAACAGGAAATGAGGAAGGGGGCAAACACTTTTTCACACCACTGTATATATCCTGTGGGTTAGTGCAAAAATACATATCCAGTGTTCCATAATAAACTAAACGAGTATATAGTGCAATATATTTCTATTCCATACATGCAAAAAAGTGCTACTGTGCTAACGACATAAGCAATATATAAAATGACACATTTAGAAACATATTAAATAAATCATTTGTTCTGTCCCATATGTGCACCGCCCTGTCCCCTCCCCAACGCATGTCGACACAGGGATCACGTGTCTTCCTCAGCAATACCCCTGAGGAAGAAACGTGATCCCTGTGTCGACACGCATTGGGGAGGGGACAGGATGGTATAGGCAGTAGCAGCATTGCACAAGCCCCCCCCCCCACCCGCAGACCCCCACAACCACAGTCCAGGCAGAGACCCCCCCACCCCAAAGCACCCCCCCATGTTGAGGGCATGTGGCCTGGTATGGTTCAAGAGGTGAGCAGGGCTGGACAGGTGAGTATGTAAACTGAGCACAATGCTGCCTGATGGGTAAGAAGGGGGGAGGAGGACGGGGGGCATACTGAATGTCCTGTTTAAGCCTTCATGTCTCAGCTAAAGTGTAATAATGTTACCGATGTTCCTGGAATACGGTATATGAAGGCTAAGCTTACTCTTTTCAACTTCTGTAATCCAGGTCAGGATTACATGACAGGAAAATGACGCTGATAGATTTTTGATGTTTTTTTTTAATTTCAGGTGGGTTCCCGTCACTCCAGCCAGTTGTGTGCAATACTCTTCCTTCTCTTGGGCTGCTCTCCCCGGCTGTCCCAGCTGCTGATGACAATCCCTTTCGCTGTCCATGGTAAGTTTCTTCTTTCATGTGCATTTTGATTACTATCTGATAACCTGGTAGATATAAGTTATGGCACGAGTTTGAATGGATCATTTAGCATTTTTCATGATCAAGTCGACTGCTTTTTGTAAGGAAGGTTTTATAAAGCTACTCTGGACAGTTTATAAGCATTTCCTATAAGGTGAAAATAATTTAGTGAGATCTTCTCTGCAGAGGAAGTTAAAAGAAATGGAGCCTGCATGCACAGCCTGGTCGCCAGCGCCATAGAACCCAACAACATCACAACGCTGTGCGGATGGCTGACTGCATCCTACTAACCAATGATGATGGATCACCAGCTTAGAAGATTCAACTGTTGGTGCCAAGCCAGGGCCAGCATTCTTAAAAAGGGGACGAGAGACTTTTTATCTGGGTCAACCTCTTAAAATCAGGAATGGAAAAAATGAAATAAAAGTTGATTAATAATAAAATATTAAATCAATCCTCAAGTCCATAAAGAATTAAATGGAGTGACTCTTTAAAAAGTGACAATGTGAAGTCCAAAATTAATCAGTGACTTGTGAAGTGATCCACCAAAAAAAACGTGATCCACCACCGCTCTACTAATGTGCTTACCACAGGGCAAGCTTGGATAAGCCCGTATTATAATGGTATCCTGTTGCGACCCGAACTACCAGACCTCCACAGCAAATCCAGACTTCCACAATGTGACTGGCCACAGAATCCAGATGAGAACAGTGATTCCCTTCCCGTTAGTCTTAATTTGAAATATCTCCAGAAATGCAAAGCCAGGAATACCCAATCCGTTTCAGCATGGAATAATATATCATCAGGGTGTGTCTCTTCTTGTATCTATAAAGTTGCGATGATTCAGTGCATCGCACGTTCCCCAGAAGACGTCAATAGACGAAACGGACGTAGGGAGGCTGACGCACTGAAGTCATCACGTTCCGCAGTGAGAGCGGGTGTTCTGCTAGCCGGCCGGCGTTTTTCCTATTATATGTCTATTTTACTTGTTGTAAGTAGAAACTTTTTATCTTTGTGTTTAATAAATCGATGGTTTTACGCTATGGGAGCATCCCTTGTTTTTTATATTATTCCATGCTGAAACGGATTGGGTATTCCTGGCTTTGCATTTCTAGATATATTTCAAATTAAGACTAACGGGAAGGGAATCACTGTTCTCATCTGGATCTGTGGCCAGTCACATTGTGGAAGTCTGGATTTGCTGTGGAGGTCTGGTAGTTCGGGTCGCAACAGGATACCATTATAATACGGGCTTATCCAAGCTTGCCCTGTGGTAAGCACATTAGTAGAGCATTAGCACATTAGTAGAGCGGTGGTGGATCACGTTTTTTTTGGTGGATCACTTCACAAGTCACTGATTAATTTTGGACTTCACATTGTCACTTTTTAAAGAGTCACTCCATTTAATTCTTTATGGACTTGAGGATTGATTTAATATTTTATTATTAGTCAACTTTTTTCCATTTTTGAACTTTATTCATTTACAATGTTATAGGACATTTATATTTTCATTATTACTAAGCGCGGCTTTTTGCATTGTTTTTTTCTGTTTTATTGTGTATGTCCACAATTTTTTAGCTGCTGCTATTCACAGATATTTTTTATCACATGTGATTTTGTGTTATTGCTTCAATATTTTTTTCACTAATTATTGGTATACATTAGGGCAGTGTTTGCTCCATTTTCACTCTTAAAATCAGGGACTGTCCCTGGAAATTGGGAACATCTGGTCAGCCTACCATAGCGCAGAGTGCTGCTGCATCCAGATGTGAAGTTTAACTGCATCTGAATGCTGCGGTCCAGCCGCTCAGCAGAATGAGCCCCTAAACTCGCACTCAATTAGCTTGTTTGGGGTCCTTATTGTGATAATTGCAGCTTTTGTAGCCTTTTTGACTATAGCAACCAATCCTCCTGTTGAAATGCCTTATCTTCCTTCTTCGTTTAGGCGGCACGCTGTGTCTGACATTCTCCATGGCGGTGGGCGGAGGGGTCTCCTTCTTTCAGTATGCAAATATTGACTCAGGAAGGAACATCTTCATTGTTGGCTTTACAATGTTCATGGCTCTGCTGGTGCCTCGCTGGCTGGAAGCAATGCCAACCAAACTGGAAATAGGTGAGAAAAAAAATCTGCAGTAGCGGAAATACTAGTCACAGCATATCTAATCCCAATTACCATACCGATACACCAGGCATGGCTACTGTGGTACTACATAACCCACCTGCTTTGAGGTTGCATTTTCAAGCACAAACCACAGCTGGGAATTGTTCATAGTTTGTATTCATCCTCACCTATTGTTATAATACGTTTGGAACCTGCAACCAGAGCATGCAGTAGATTGTTGCTTTGTAATGCCCCGTACACACGAGCGGATTTTCTGTTGGAAAAAACTTATGCCCCGTACACACGGTCAGAAATTCCGACCACAAAATCCGTCGGATTTTTTCCGACGGATTTTGTCCGACACTGTTGTTGCATACACACGGTCGGACAAAGTTGTCGGAAAATCCGATCATTCTGACCGTGGTGACGTTCGGTGCGTACGACAAAACTACGTAGAGGCTAGTAGCCAATAGTCTCCTAATTTGATCTGAGCATTTGAGCACTTTGTCCGTCGGAATTCTCTACACACGATCGGAAAAAGTCAGATCGGACTTTGTTGTCGGAAAATTTGAGAGCAGGATCTCAAATTTTGTCCGTCGGAAATTCCGACAGAAAAAGTCCGATGGAGCCCACACACGGTCGGATTTTTCAACAACATGGTCCGATAGGACATTTTCCGTCGGAAATTCCGACCATGTGTACGGGGCATTAGATGGTTTTTCCGACGGAATTCCGCATACACACGGTCACACAAAAGCTCTCTGAACTTTCAACCGTCAAGAACGTGGTGATGTACAACACTACGAGCTGAGGTTCAATGCTTCAGAGCATGCGTCAAATTGTTTCCGAGCATGCGTAGGAATTTTGGGGAAATCCCGTTCTACCTCCAATTCTACCTCTCCACATCGCAATCGTGGGCCATCGGCGAACATCGAGTTCCCGGGAACCGCGGGCACGCTCTCACGGTGTGCGGCAGGCACGCGTGCTTGAAGGTGGCAAATTTAAAGAGGAAGTAAAGCCTCTTAAGAAAAAAAAAAAAAGACACCCTGCAAGGCAAAGGCATAATGAGCTAGTATGCATAGCATACTAGCTCATTATGAATGACTTACCTGAAAACGAAGCCCCCGAATCGGTCCCCATCCACGATCTTCTGCGTCGCCATCAAACCCGGAGTGACTTCCGGGTCTCGCCGCTCCAGCGATGTCATTTGCTGGAGCGGAGATGACGTCACTCCCGCGCATGCGCAGGAAAGCTGCATATCGCCGTGAACCCGGCATGCGCAGTGCGGCTGCGCTCCGCTGTCTACGGCGCATGCGCCGTAGACAGCGATGCCTTTTCTTTTCTAAATATCTCCTAAACCATGTAGGTTTAGGAGATATTTATTGGACCTACAGGTAAGCCTTAATCTAGGCTTACCTGTAGGTCAAAGTGGTTTGTAAGGGTTTACAACAGGGGTCTCAAACTGGTGGCCCTCCAGCTGTTTCGAAACTACAAGTCCCATGAGGCATTGCAAGGCTGACAGTTACAAGCATGACTCCCACAGGCAGAGGCATGATGGGACTTGTAGTTTCACAACAGCTGGAGGGCCGCCAGTTTGAGACCCATGGTTTACAACCACTGTAAAGGGACGTACCTGTACACCCATTTGCCTGTCTATGCCATTCTGACGACGTATATGTGTGCGCGGCGGTCGGCAAGCGGTTAAAGGGGAAATTGTACACGGTGTCCTAGTATAGCTCAGCCCAATATTTTCTTAGGAGGAAAATTAGTGTCCTCAAGTTACTTCTTAAAGTTGCTGGAGTATTCCACAGTTACCCTGCACCCATCAAAGTTCAAGTTCTGCAATAAAGCATCAGAAAAACATACCCCTAGACTGATTACTGGGCCAAAAGATTGACTGCAATTGTGTGCCTGGCTGCTGGGGCATCTGCTCGGGATCTAAACAGTGAGCTTCTTGTGGGGGTGAGCGCTACACTTGGTACACTTTGCCAGTACAAGATCACAGGTTACATTGTCAGGTTAGAAAAAGACACACATTCACCTAATCAAACCAAAAGCCAAAAATGAATAAAACCTTGCATCCTCAGAACCCTAAACCTTCAGTTGAACCAATGGAAGGCAAAAACCCGTCTAAGGCCCCATGCACACGAGACGCTGTTAAACGCGCGTTCAGAGGCAGTTGGACACTTTTTTCAACTGCACCTGAACGCATGCAATGTTATCCTATGTCTCCATGTACACAGTCTCGTTTTTTTTTCCCGTTTTTTATGCAGTTGCGTTTAACCTCGTTTTTCCAGAAGCAAAAAAATGCGTTCAGACACTTTGCTTTTCTGCGTTTCAGACGCAAAATGCAGCTAAACGCGGCTAAACGCAGGCACCTGCATTTAGCCGCGTTTGCGTTTATAAGCCTTTTTAAAGGAACCCAATTTTTTGGACCAGAAAACTCAGAAATATGATGGTAAACCATAAAAAATACTAGAACAATTGGTTTAAAATGTCGTAATTACTTTAGATAGTTCATAGAGCATATATACTCACTAATGCATACATGTTTGTGAAATGCATACATGTTTGTGAAATATCCAACGGACATTCGCTGTGCCATCAACGGATGGGTCCAATATCGACGAGCTCTGACTCTGGACCTCTCATGCAAATTTGCGACGACGTTGCTGCCTCATCAAGAGCAACATCAGGAGCATTTCCTGACATATATTCAATATGGGATCCATTTCCAAAAAAAAACACAGAAAGAGAGGCAAATGCAAGTGTACAAATGCGCTCTCTGCTGCTGCTCACTCTGATCAAAATTGCAGAAATAGTTAATAATACATGCTTTCTGAGCTTGGGGAGGGTCTATATGATGTTATCTTTACAAATGCTTATAGACGCAAACGCGGCTAAACGCGGCATGAAAACACAGCAAAACGCACATTTTTAAACGCAGGTTTGTGCTTTTTAAAACATGCGTTCAGCAGAGTTTGCATCTGCTTCTCATGTGCATGGGGCCTTAAGTGTGACCCAAATTCTGTAGTAGGAAAAATTTCTTCCAACTTTGTAAATACAGTTCGATACAACCTGGATCAACAGTCCAGTACTTTTAAATATCAATAGACAGTTAGTTATTGATTATTTTGTACATTTATAAACAAGTCCTTATTTAAGCAGTTTACTGATTTGGTTAGAACCCACACTTGTGGAAGTCTATTTCCCATTTTCACCCATTCAAATCTATCTACTGTGTTAAGGTGGAATAACGAACATGCATTGACGCACATTGTGCTGCTTGTCAATGTTTGTTGCATAGATATGTGCAGATTATTGCATTAGGGTGCAAAAGCTCAAACACACATGCATGTGATTCGGAGCAAGGGCTTTCCAATCAACAGGGAGCATGAGTTATGCTTCATGCAGAGTTATAGCTCTGACTCATCAGGGGGTGTTTCAGACCTCTTAAGAGAGACCGCTGCTTCCTCACAGAGAGCAAGGGTCAATCTCTGCAGTAGGAGACAGTGTTTGCTGCTTATAGGTGGGTGTTTTATAAAGAAAACAAGTTGTGTGACTTTGCACACACTGAGGTTGATATACAAAAGGCAAAAAGACTGTGAACTTTGCAAAGTGCAGTTGCACTCGGCAAGTGCAGTTGCTCCAGAGCTTAGCAAATGAGGTAAAGCTTCACTTTGCAAAGACTATCCAATCACATGCAAGGAAAAATTAAAAAAATATGTATTTTTGATTGCAAGTGAATGGTTAATGGAAGTCAGCAGAGCTTCTGTTGATTTACTAAGCACTGAAGCAACTGCACTTGAAGCGTGCAACTACACTTTGCAAAGTGCCCAGTCTATTTGGCTTTAGCAAATCAACCCCACTTTGTTTTTATGCATTTAGAATGTATTTGGCTGAATGAAACTTATGCCGCGTACACGCGGTCGGAATTTTCGTCGGGAAAAAGCTCTGGTTTTCCCGTCGGATTTCTGACAGAATTTCACGCAAACTGTCTTACCTACACACGGTCACACCAAATTCCGACGGTCAATAACACCACCACATACAACACATTCGATGGCACTATAAAAGGGAAGTTTAATGCTTCCGAGCATGAGTCAATGTGTTTCCGAGCATGCGTCGGAATTTTGCGTGTCGGAATTGCATACACACGGTCAAAAAATCTACGGAAAACCTAATAACAGGCTCTCAATCCAAAGTCCGTCGGAAATGCCAACAGAAAAAGACCGTTGGGCATACACACGGTCAGAAAATCCGATGAAGAGCTCCCATCGGACTGTTTCCATAGGAAAATTCCGACCGTGTGTACGCGGAATTAGAAGTTTATTTGGGCTTTAATTTAAACAGAATGATCTCCAGGGTTTGAATTACTGTAGCAGGAACATGAGCCTGGCCAAAGCCAGAGACTGCTAGGAAGGGTCCCCTGTGCTCTGTATTATGTAGGTGTTATAAACATATTGTGAATTACTATTCTTCCACTTATAATCAGGGATTCTATTCTATTCTATTCATCTGTTACTGTGTCTCCATCCAGGCTGGCCTCCAGTGGATATGCTCCTGCTCTCTCTTCTCACCACCCCCATTTTCCTAGGAGGATTATTGTCATTTATTCTAGATAATACAGTGGAAGGTGAGAGGTGAACCCACCACAGTATATACAGTATGTGCTATACACCTTGTGTTTCTACCTTAGTGAAAATGTAAAGTCAGATATTTTTACCTATACACAGGCTTTTTTTGTGTGAGAGAATGGGTGCACCCCACATCCCGAACACTGGGGGATGGCCAAAAGTGGAGGTGGTCAATCAAGGTGCAATACTACAAGCCCTACGCCATGTTGCTTCCCATCGTATGGCTTGTAGTGTTGCACCTTCTTCCCCTCTGATTTGCTATTTTTTAGGCAAAAGAAACTCTGGGGGTACACTTTTTTTTTTTCAAAGAAAATTTTTATTGTTACTAGACATCGGAAGGCACAAACCGTAACAAGAACATCACAGATTTTGTCCAAGGAAAAATAATGCAAAAGAACAGTAGTACATCCAAAAATGGGTACACAATATGCAGAACAGCATCAAGACGAAAAATGGAAGGCGTGGACCAGCTGTGAACCCATCCCCCCTTGTCCAGTAAACTTTTTTTTTTTTTTTAAAGTTTAAGATTCACCTCAATTTAAAAAACATAGTAGAACCAATATAAAATGGACCCCCCCCCCAAGAATAAACAAAAAGAATTCCCAAAAAATAATACTTACATCTTACATAAGTCCTTTAGAGTGTGTAATGCCGCGTACACACGGCCGGACTTTGCACCATCCAAAACTCCGTTGGCATTTCCGACGGAAAAATTAAGAACATGCTCTCAATCTAAAGTCCGTCGGAAATGCCAACAGAAAAAGACCGATGGGCATACACACGGTCAGAAAATCCAATGAAAAGCTCCCATCGGACTGTTTCCATTGGAAATTCCGGCTGTGTGTACGTGGCATAAGACTCCCATTGTTGCGACCCAGCTATATCTCCATAGTCCATTTGCACCTTCCCCCCTTATTCACTCAAACCTCAGATTCATCCTCCCAGGGTTTCCATAGAATCAATCCAACGGTACCACACCTTTCTGATTTTTTTGGGGGACCCACGGGCCTCATACGTCATTCTATATAGTGAAAGATCCACATTAATTAATCTTTTCCACATCTCCAAAGTTAAGGTTTCCACATAAATTCATCTCCTGGCAATAAGTGAACATAGAAAAATAGGAGTCTGAGAAACTATTTTGTAGCCTCATCCATCTCCTCATGCTGAATAACTCCCAAAAGACCTAAAAGGAGGTTACAGATATTGGGGAAGCCAAAAGGTGTCGGCTATGAATTCTGTCACCTAAGACCACAGAGGCCTCACCTTGGAACACTCCCACAGCATGTGCAAGAAGGTACCCACATACAACTGGCATTCATGACATATCGCAGAGTCCCTCTTATGCATATGATATGGAAATTTGGGGGGGGGGGGGGGGGGGGTATAATACAGTATGTCCGGGGTAAATATTGCAATTGAATCATCCTATTAGTAGAGGCAATAACTGTGGGTAAATACACCCTGGGGGTACACTTAAGAAAAAAGTGTTTTTCTCCCTTATTAATTCGTTTTTTTGGTCGAAACGTTTGGGACACAGGTCTCTGGCAGGCAACTTGTGAAGGACTGGTTCCCCTGGCTAAAGCAGCCTCTGTTCTTTTGTTTGGGAAGTTTTCATGGACGTTTGATAGAATGCAAACATTGTAGGCCTTTGGCCTGTTGAGCGTTACACAAGTTGCGGTATTATTGACTGTACTATGACTCCTTTGCTGCATCTGAACTGCCTTTTCTATGTTATGGTGTCTGTATACGCAATCTTTAAAACCTATGCCTCTTGCTAAATAAAGAATTTAAAGGAAAAATTTAAGCATTGGTATCAGTGGGAGTAATAGTAGCTCCCAGCATTGGTGTCAGTAGCTGCGATAAAAACCTCCAGCACTAATGCATTACTATTTAACTCTTCCAAGCATTGGTCAGTGGCAATGATATTTAGCCCCCTCCCTTCTTCATTGGTGGTGAGTGGCAGTGAAACGCACCCTTCTTGTATTGGTGGGGAGTGGCAATGAAATATAATCCCCCAGCATTGGTGGTGAGTGGCAATGAAATATAACACCCCAGAAATGGTAATGAGTAACAGTGAAATGCACCCTTCTTGCATTGGTGGTGAGTGGCAATGAAATATAACCCCCCCAGTATTGGTGTTGAGTGGCAATGAAATATAACACCCCAGCATTGGTGAGGAGTGGCAGTGAAATGCACCATTCTTGCATTGGTGGTGAGTGGCAATGAAATATAACCCCCCAGTATTGGTAGTGAGTGGCAATGAAATATAACCCCCCCCCCCCCCCAGCATTGGTGGTGAGTGGCAATGAAATATAACCCCCCAGCATTGGTGGTGAGTGATCGTGAAATGTAACCCTCCTGCATTTGTGGTGCAAATGGACCTATCAGTATGCAGAAATCAACTAGGGAAGTTGGAGAAAACCCATATAGGTACAGGAAAAACTTTCAAAATAGTGTAAATTAACCAGTTCCCCAGTGTTTATATAGCCCCCAATTTTTTTCCCCATTCCTTACAGACATCAGTCTCACCTTTCTTCCACTGGTTTTAACAAGTGCTTTTGCTGGGTGTTTGTCTTCTATTCCAATACTTTTTTTTCTACCTTTTCTGCATACAGGATCTTTGGAGGAACGGGGTCTACATAAAAGCATTTCCCTCTGGCTATCTACCTCCGGTGACAATACACGCAGGGATCAGGAAGAGCAGCTGGCATACACTTACGGCCTTCCTCCAATTGTGGCTCGCTTCTTTCCCACCGTGTACCCTTTTACCCAACTATGCCCCCCTCCATCTGAGACAGTGGTGATAACAGAGGGGGAGGATCACAAACTGTTACCAGTAAGCGCACCGGTGACTGATGGTGAGCAGGGATTGCTACCAAGGACAGAAAACTGTGGTGCTGGAACTGGAGGATCTGTATAATGGACTTTATTTATATCTTGTGTAATTGGAAATGGTACTGATATTAAACTGGTCTTTGGAGTCAATGGATGAAAATTCCAAAGAAATATTTCTGACCCAAGAAAATTTGGAAAGTGAACACAGTAGTCCAATGTCTATCAAACCACATGACTAGCAACCTCCATATTGATATTACCTTCTTTCTTTATATATATTTTTCTCGCGCTACCACTATATGTGTAAAATGAATATAACCGAGACTGCTGCCTTCACTTAGATAGCATATCCATAACTATTACTGTAATAAATAATAAAAATATAGTGAGGCGCTGTAGGTATTGTGATTCCTAAATATAATGTGTAATCGTGTGTCCTTTCGTGAATAAGAAATGTGTTCCTGTGTTTATATAATAAATACGCTGCATTAGTAAACCATAAAAATGACATCCAAATTTAAAGTGACAAGTGCATAAATCATAAACAATAATAATTACTGTGCTTAACCATGCTCTGCGAGGTAAAATTAAAGAAAATGGTAGATGAACTCATAATAAATATTTCACATAAAAATATATAAATAAATATTGCTTGAATGTCCAATAGTCCAGTGTATCTCCCGATTGTACACTAAATAGTAGTACAATAGTGTAAATGTTTGGAAATATTCCTTAATAAAACAAACCTTCAAATATTCTGGGTGATTGTGCCTTTTTCCTTCACCATTAGTTGTGACACGCACTATGACATAGGTGACAATAAATCCTGCTTCCCGTGTCACCTCCATGCTCTCCAGCCTCTCACCTTGATTCTGTTAAAAGTTAGCCTAAAGTGTGCTTCCATAGAAGGTGTAGTGATCTTTCGGGTTCCTCTATGGGGATGTCCACTGCTCTGCTCTCTCATGTACTGGGTCTTTGTTCCTCCTAAGGGGTTCTCTCGAGTATCCTCTCAATAGGGGTATATGGAGAAAGGAGAATGCTCTCGTAGTGTAGTACCGTAATCAGTAAGTTTTATTTATTACACTCACATTTAAATCAATCGGACAGTGGCATAAATCCACGAGTGACGAACTCATTCCAAAACGGCGTCACTTCCGGTGTGCCTCCACTCACTCCCTATGTGTTACGTCTAGACATGTGCATTCGTTATCGTACGAATGATTCGCTAAAATTTTTAACGAATAACGAATTATCGAATCGAACGAATATGAAAAACAACGAAAATCCGAAATAACCAAAATAGAAACAATGAAACTACGAAAGAAGAAAATCCAAAAAACGAAAACAGGAACAACGAAAATCAAAATGAACGAAAAAATTTGTACATTCGTAACTTTTTTTTTTTGTTGAATTGGTAATTTTCCATGTCCCTTACAATGGCGCTGCTTAACGTGCTTCGATTGGATTGAACGAAAAAATTCGTACATTCGTAACTTTTTATTTTTCTCCGATTTGTAATTTTCCGTGTCTCTTACAATGGCGCTGCTTAACGTGCTTCGAATGGATTGAACGAAAAAATTCGTACATACGTAACTTTTTTTTTGCGATTCGTAATTTTCCGTGTCTCTTACAATGGTGCTGCTTAACGTGCTTCGAATGGATTGAACGAAAAAATTCGTACATACTTAACTTTTTTTTTTGCGATTCGTAATTTTCCGTGTCTCTTAAAATGTAATAATAGCATACACATTACATAAAATGATGAATTATGCTCCGATTACGAATCTACGAAAACAATGTTACGAAAAAATCAATCTTACGAAAGTACGAATGTAACTAAATCTACGAAAATACGAATGCGTCTGAATTTCGAATAAACTAAAATGAAACTAACGGAAAAACGAATCAACGAAAAAATAACGCTTACGAAAATACGAATCGTTACGAATACGAACACCTACGACTTACGAATTTACAAATTGTTACGAATACGAACACCGACGACTTACGAAATTACGAATCGTTACGAATCAACGGAAACGAACAGAAACGAAACAAAACAAAACAAATTTTTCTATTGTGCACATGTCTAGTTACGTCACAGTCACGTGACTTCAGGGGGAAATGGAGGCTAAGGGAAGTGTGTTTAAATAATGTATTGAAGTCATCAATTTCGGCCATTTTCTTGAAGCACTGTGTGTGTATATCCGGGCGGCCATTTTCCAGTGGATCCCCACTAGTATTTAAGATGCCTTCCTATTGTTAGCCTATTATTTACTTGGCTCTATTATACAAGATTGTCACAATTAGATGTCAATTTCCGGTGTCACTGCACTCAATTATCCAACCGTTCCCCATATCCCGGGGTAGTCTATTGGATGTGGTCTCTATTGCCTAGACTAAAAATAGGAAGGCATCTTTAAATACTAGTGGGGATCTATTGCAAAATGGTCGCCTGGATATACACACAAGGCTTCAAGAAAATGGCCAAAATTGATGACTTCAATATACTATTTAAGCACACTTCCCTTAGCCTCCATTATCCCCTGATGAAGTCACGTGACTGTGACGTAACGCGTAGGGAGTGAGTGGAGGCACACCGAAAGTGACGCCTTTTTCAGCACTTGTGGATTTATGCTGCTGTCCGATTGATTTAAATATGTGAGTGTAATACATTTTTTATTTGAATAAAACTTACTGATTACGGTACTACACTAAAAGAGCATTCTCCTTTCTCCATATACCCCTATTGAGAGGATACCCGAGAGAACCCCTTAGGAGGAACAAAGACCCAGTACATGAGAGAGCAGAGCAGTGGACATCCCCATAGAGGAACCTGAGAGATCACTACACCTTCCATGGAAGCACACTTTAGGCTGGCTTTTAACAGAATCAAGGTGAGAGGCTGGAGAGCACGGAGGTGACACGGGAAGCAGGATTTATTGTCACCTATGTACTAAAGTGTCATAAATAATGGCGAAGGAAAAGAGAACAATCACCCATAATATTTGAAGGATTGTTTTATTAAAGTGGAAGTAAACCCCCCTATCGTTTTCAGCCAAGGAAGCTGCCATCTTGGCCTCTGTTCAATCTTCAACTGCCAGAGTGCTGCACATGTGATCAGTTATGACACCAGCCATTGGATGGTTTGACAGTTTGGTTGAAAGCATAGTCAATGTGACAGGTAGCATTTCCGGCATGCCATTTTTTTTAAACTATTTAAATCAAAGGGTTTACTTCCGCTTTAAGGAATATTTCCAAACATTTACACTATTGTACTACTATTTAGTGTACAATCGGGAGATACACTGGACTATTGGACATTCAAGCAATATTTATATATTTTTATGTGAAATATTTATTATGAGTTCATCTACCATTTTCTTTAATTTTACCTCACAGAGCATGGTTAAGCACAGTATTTATTATTGTTTATGATTTATGCACTTGAGTCACTTTAAATTGCATGAATGTGGATGTCATTTTTATGGTTTACTAAAGCATCATATTTATTATATAAACACAGGAACACATTTATTATTCACAAAAGGACACACGATTATGCCGCATACACACGGTCAGACTTTCTGATGGGAAATGTTCGATGTGAGCTTGTTGTCGGAAAGTCCGACCGTGTGGAAGGTGAACCTCCGTCCTAGCCTCAAATCACACACAGAGTGGTACAGGTTTTGCTCAAGAATATCCCTGTATTTAGCACCATCCATCTTCCCCTCAACTCTGACCAGTTTCCCAGTCCTGACTGCTGAAAAACATCCCTGGTGTGATGTGTTTGCGCCAGACATAGCGTTTTCTTTGATGGCCAAAAAGTAAAATTTTAGTCTCATCAGACCAGAGCACCTTCCTCCATACATTTTGGGAGTCTCCCACATGCCTTTTTGCAAACTCACACCGTGCCATTTTGTTTTTTGCTGAAAGTAAATGTCTTTCTTCTGGCCCCTCTGCCATAAAGCCCAACTCTATGGAGCGTACGGCTTATTGTCGTCCTATGTACAGATACTCCAGTCTCTGCTGTGGAACTCTGCAGCTCCCCAGGGTTACCTTAGGTCTCTGTGCTGCCTCTCCGATTAATGCCCTCCTTGCCCGGTCCGTGAGTTTTGGTGTGCGTCCGTCTCTTGGCAGGTTTGCTGTTGTGCCATGTTCTTTCCATTTGGTTATGATAGATTTGATGGTGCTCCTAGGGATCATCAAAGATTTGGATATTTTTTTATAACCTAAGCCTGACTTGTACTTCTCAACAACATTGTCCCTTACTTGTTTGGAGAGTTCCTTGGTCTTCATGGCAGTGTTTGGTTAGTGGTGCCTCTTGCTTAGGTGTTGCAGCCTCTGGGGCCTTTCAAAAAAGGTGTGTCTATGTAATGACAGGTCATGTGACACTTAGATTGCACACAGGTGGACATCACTAATTATGTGACTTCTGAAGGTATTTGGTTGCACCAGATCTTTTTATGGGCTTCATAACAAAGGGGGTGAATACATACGCACATGCCAATTATCTGTTTTTTTTACTTCAGAAAAATAGTTTTATGTATATATTTTTCTAATTTTACTTCACCAACTTAGACGATTGTGTTCTGATCCATCACATATTCTTTTGCAAGGCACTGTAAGTGGTGGTCAACCTCCTTGATATAGGGGAACTCAAGTGCGGTCCCTTTAGATCAGTGGTGGTCAACTTACTTGAATTAGTGGGCCTCAAGTGTGGCCCAGACATCACAAAGGAACCCCACATAATATTCAGTGAATGTAATGCTACAGAAACCTTCCAGAGATTGCAGACATGTCACAAGAGATGATAGCGTATGAGAGGGAGTGTAGATCGAGCTGGACTGACTCATCGCTGCTGTAAGGTATGCAAGGTGTGGGCAGAAAGAGTTTGTTCCTAGGGATTCATGCCCGGTTTGAGTCCTGGGCTGCTACCTTGGGGTACGGCCTTGTGGTCAACTCCATGTATGCTTGGGAAGAAGTGAAAGTAAAGGAGCGCCCGGTATCCAGTAAATGCGGGTATTAAAGACATTTGTTTATTTGAAGTCACGCAATAAATTGAGGCCAGCGCGTTTCGGGGACTAAGCACTCCCCCTTCATCAGGGCTGCTATTGAGAGTTGTGAAAGAATGGTCCTGTTGGGGGTTGCCTTTGGCATATAGAGCAGACTGATAGATGTCCAAGCGCTGACTCTGAACTCACAGTCAGCACTTGGACATCTATCGGTCCGGTCTATATGTCCAGTCTATATGCCAAAGGCAACCCCCCAACAGGACCATTCTTTAACAAGAGATGATAGACACTGAGGACATGCCACAAAAGAAGTCGGAGACTGAAAACATATTACATGAGACTGCTAAAGATCACAGCTATCACGGTCCCTTAAAGTGGTTGTTAACCCTTATATACCCAGTGAAGTGACTGGCCTCAGGTGGTACACCAAGCTTAAACAAATCCTCTTACATACGTTGTACCTGTTTATCTGTAGTCTTCTCTTCTATACATCTGTTCAGAATTTATACAGCTTGTCTGAGCTTTCAGAAAGCAGGGGGTGGGGTGCTAAAGTTACACGCCACAGAACTCAACGGGAGTTGATTGGAGGGAAGAGACATACTTCCCTTCACACTGCACACAGGAACTGAGCTGAGGCTGTCAATCACAGCTTGTGTGTTGGAGGTCACTCCCCTGTCACCATTTTTTTCTTGGTGTCAGGAAAACTTGTCAGAAGTGACTCATGCTGATAGAGGAAGAAGGCAGCAGACAGAAATGACACTTAGTGCTCTGGACTGAAACAAGTACACAATATAAATGGAGATTTTTTGTTCATATTTCATGTCTGAGGTTTACAACCTCTTTAGCAAATCAAAGCTTCCACGTCTGTGCTCCCTACAGTCTTTTTAAAGTAGAGCTCCACACAAACGTGTCTGCCTCCTCCTACCCCCTTCGCTGCCACATTTGGCACCTTTTGGGGGGTGGGGGGGAGCAGGTACCTGGTTTTGACAAGTTTGCCCCCCCCTTCGCCCGCAGCCAGCCCATTAACAAAGTGCAGCGCACTGTGCACACAGCTGCCGGTTTCCCTTAGTTGAGATGGCAGCATCAGCACCCGATTGAAAAAACAGCTAAGATGAGGACACCATGGGATCCCTTGACAAGTAAGAGCGATAATATTAAAAGTCAACAGCTACAGCATTTGTAGCTGCTGACTTTTAATTTTTTCTGAAGGTAGTCAGTGCCCTGACTACCTTTACACGTTTATCCTGTAAGGAGATGCCACTTATCAGCTCCCCCCACATCACACTCTGTCAGTGTGAGAGATAAAAAGCCGATAAACGGCACCTTGTTTACATGTGATTACCCATGTGATCGGCTATGTCCAATCACAGCCAAAGAGCAGCGGCCGTTACTCTTTTCCGAGATCGGGGTCACGCCGTGTCGTTGTCATCCCAGAACAAGAGCCGCACCACTCCACTGTCATTTGACGGTGGGCGGGCGTAAAGTAACGCCCTTTCATAATTATCTGTGTGCTAGACACCTGTTTAATGAATAATTAGGCTGTGGTTGAATTCTCATTAATTAGGATTTTGATGTCCAAAATGTAGCTTTGCTCCTAATATCGCGTACACACGGTCGGAATTCTCATCGGAAAAAGCTCTGATGGTTTTCCCGTCGGAATTCCGACGGAATTTCACTCAAACTGTCTTGCCTACACACGGTCACACCAAATTCCAAAGGTCAATAACACCACGGCATAAAACGCGTTCGACTGCACTATAAAAAGGGAAGTTTAATGTTTCTGAGCATGCGTCGAATAGTTTCCGAGCATGCGTCAGAATTTTGCGTGTCGGAATTGCATACACACGATCGGAAAATCCGATAGAAAGGTTTTCCGTCAGAAAAATTAAGAACAGGTTCTCAATCTAAAGTCCGTCGGAAATTCCGACAGAAAAAGACCGATGGGCATACACACGGTCAGAAAATCCGATGAAAAGCTCTCATCGGAAATTCCGACCGCGTGTACGCGGCATAAGACTTTCATTGGGGTGCATTTATTTTTTGCAACATGGTCTTGAATGAATCGGTTCGGAAAAATACTTTGTGTGCGCAAATTACCAAATCTTGGTTGCAATCAATGGGCCGTATTTGTGGGAGTATTTTGTAGCATAGTGTGCCATAGAAAATGCTGATTCTGAAAGGACAGTAAGGCCCCTTTCACACTGGGGCGGTTTTCAGGCGGTACATCGCTAAAAATAGTGCCTGTACAGCGCCTGAAAAAACCGGCCCCATTCACTCCAGTGTGAAAGCCGGCGGGCTTGCACACTGGAGCGGTGCACTAGCAGGACGGTAAAAAAAGTCCTGCTAGCAGCATCTTTGGAGCGCTATAGGAGCGGTGTTTTGCGGGGGATTTTAACCCTTTTTCGGCCGCTCGCGGGGGTAAAACTGCCCCGCGAGCGGCCGAATACTGCGGCTAAAACGACGGTAAAGCAGCGCTAAATATCGCAGCGGCTCACGCTTCCAGTGTGAAAGGGGCCTAAGCCCTGGTTCACATCCGTGGCTATTGCTGGCAACGGCACCGTCCGAATCGGTGCGATGCCGACTTTGTGGAGCCGCACCGGTTCCCAAAAGTAGATTCTGTACTACATTGGGTGACTTCGGGGTGCGATTTCAATAAACATTGGTGCAGAAACCCGCACAGGTGTCTCCGATATCACCTCCGAAGTTGGGACTGACATGCCGGAATGAAATTTCATTCCCGCTGTCAGTGTGAACCTGGGCTAAAGGTTTTCTGACAAATCTTTGGGGGTGTACTCATTTATGTTGAGCACTGTATATGTAAAGCGCTGGGTGAATTGATGGCGCTATATAAAGTACCCCAAATAAATTAATAATCTCAACTAAAAATCCCTGTTTTTATGCAAAGTTTGCTAGAAATGCAGAAGGGTGTATAGCAGTGTGCAGAGGGTTTATTCAAACTCTTTTCTGGTATTCATGTGGTCACACTCCTTTAGCACCTGATAAATTATACAATCACAGGCATATAGACCAGGGATCTCAAACTTGTGGCCCCCCAGCTGTTGCGGAACTACAAGTCCCATCATACCTCTGCCCGAGGGAGTCATGCTTTTAACTGTCAGCCTTGCAATGCCTCATGGGACTTGTAGTTTCGCAACAGCTGGAGAGCCGTCTGTTTGAGACCCCTGATATAGACTCTTTTTAGCTTGAGCATGATTGGATGATGGAAATCAGCAGCACTTAACCGCATTTACTTAAGCTCTTAAGCTCAAGGGAAAAATTAGTACATCTGAACTTGCAAATCAACCCCCAGGAGTTGGTTTGGTTATCTCGGGAGGATGTGAACATTGGATAAGTGCATGGGGGTAGATTTACTAACACTGGCGCATGGTAGCCAATCAGCTTCTAACTTCAGCTTGTTCAATTAGGCTTTGGCAATAAAACCTGGAAGCCGATTGGTCTCTATGCAAAGCTGCACCAGATTTTGCACTCTCCAGTTTTAGTAAATAAACCCTATTGAGTCATAGCTATTCATTATATGGATTCTGATAACTTTTATACTCTTCATTATCCGCTAAAAAGAAAAAGGACAGCTGCGACTGAGGCCAGATGTGCTCCTAAATTAATATTGAAGGTTTGAGATTTGTTGTGGTAATTTATAGTCTAGAAATGGCATCAAAAGCGGCAAGCTGTTGAAACAAGTTGGGTTGAGAAATATGAGGATTGGTGAGGAAGAGGAACAGTGTGGTCCACAAAACATACACATTTCAGGTTTTCTGCAACCTCTAGGGCCTTTATATCAGGATTATGGTGAATCGCCATGGCTAGGGCTTTGATCACTAAGATGAACAAATTGGGGGGGAAATAGGACAGATTTGGTGTATGCCTTGGGAAATTAGGAAGAAAGTAAAGCCTTCATATTGAATAAAGGCCTTACACACCTTTAATCCTGAGCTCTTTCCTGCAGTACTTCTGTTCTGGTACAAGATGCCCTCAGGCTTCAAAGTATATTGCTTTACATTTCCTATACATACTGTATCTGGTCTTCCAGCAGTCTTCTGGTCGGTCACCTGATCTACCGGCATCCTCCTCCTCCTTCATCATGGAAGCCAGAAGAGGCCCAGTGGTGGGCCATGGAGGAGTAAAATGGGGCAGCACTGGTGAGTGGAGGAGTGAGACACATACAAAATATATATATATATATATATATATATATAGGGGCTGTTACTGATTAACATTTTCATGTTCAATTGATCGTTTTTTTTTTTTTTTAAATCGTCTAATTTCAATTATAACGCACATACAGTTTTTACAATTTACATCTGCCCCCATACTGTAATGTCCACATCTCCGATTGTCCGCTCTGGAATATAGACAGCAGGCAGACCCATCTGCAGAGTAGATGGCACAAGCAGGCGGGTGATGATGACGTCAGTGCACCGCTACTAGGCCGCCGCCGGGTGGACCAAGATGGCCACCGCTCCGGAGCTAGGCCGAAGCCGCAGCCTTGCCTATGGGCGAGACCGCGGAGCTCAATCCGCGGATCGTCCATGATCTAAATTATTTTGATCGATCAAAGAAATTAATGATTAATCGAGCAATTGTATTGCCCTAATTTTATATATATACACACATACACATACACATACACACGTTCATATATATATATTTGGACACAGGCACAATTTTTTTTTTTTTCTAAGATATTTTCCAAACTATATTCAAGCTATAGTTATATAATGGACATGGGCTGAAAGTGCACACTCTCAGGTTTAAGCCAAATCGGAGGAAGGGTTTAGGAATTACAGCTCTTAAGAATAGCCACTCCCCCCTTTTTTTTTTTTTTCAAGGGACCAAAAGTAATTGGAGAATGGAATCAAAAGCTGTTTAATGGCCAGATGTCGGCTACATTTCTTCATCAATTAAGCAGATAAAAAGGTGTGGAGTTGATTCCAAAGGGCCGTAAAAACGATACAAAAATCGGATGGAAAAATTTGTACGACGAGCTGTCTGCTGATTTTCGGATCTTTAGTACGATGCTTTCGACAGCCGATTTAGCTTTTTTCATCAGCCAAAAGCTAGATGTACAGACTATAACATTTTTGTCGGATGTGAACTCAACGTCCGATTTTCATTTCATTAGTACGGTTTTTTCGAAGAAAAATATCGCAAGAGTAAGACTATGCATGCTCAGAAACGAAAGAATACATACAAAACTATTCAACATATTACATCATTTCAGACATTGTATTCTGTCTTGTGAAATTTTCATATTGTAACCTCTTCTCTTTTGACATGAGACTAGCATGCCACAAAAAAACAGACATTCGATCGTCCGAAAGTCTAACTGTGTGTATGAGGCTTAAGTGTGGTATTTGTATTCGGAATGTATTGCTGTGAACCTACATCATGCGTTCAAAGAAACAGTCCATGCAAGTGAAACAGGCCCTTGTAAGGCTTCAAAAATTAAACAAATTCATCAGAGATATAGCAGCAACATTAGGAGTGGCCTAATCAACAGTTTGGTACATTCTGTGGAAGGAAGAATGCACTGGTGAGCTCAGTAACATAAAAAGGCTTGGACGTCCACGGAAGACAACAGTGGTGGATGACCGCAGGATCCTCTCTATGGTAAAGAAAAATACATTCACAACATCCATACAAGTAAAGGACACTCTCCAGAAGGTGGGCGTATCAATGTCAAAGTCTACAATCAAGAGAAGACTTCACAAGAGCAAATACAGAGGGTTCACCACAAGGTGCAAACCCTTCATAAGCCTGAAGAATAAAAGGCAGATTAGACTTTGCCAAAAAAAACATATAAAAAAGCCAGACCAGTACTGGAAAGGCATATAAAAAAGCCAGACCAGTACTGGAAAGGCATTCTCAGGATGGATGAAACTAAGATTAATCTTTACAAGAATGATGGGAAGAATAAAAAGTGTGGAGAAGGCTTGCAACAGCTCATGATCCAAAGCACACAACGTCATCTGTAAAACATGGTGAAGGCAGTGTGATGGCATGGGCATGCATGGCTTCCAGTGGCACTGGGTCATTGGTGTTTATTGATAATGTGACAGAAGACAGAAGCAGCCTGATGAATTCTGCAGTGTTTAGAGATATACTGTTAGCCCAGAATCAGCCAAATGCAGCAAAAGTTGATTGGACGGCGCTTCACAGTACAGATGGACAATGATCCAAAACACACTGCAAAAGCAACCCAGGAGCTTTGGAAGGAAAAGAAGTGGAATATTCTGCAATGGCCGAGTCAATCACCTGATCTCAACCCAATTGAGCATGTATTTCACTTGCTGAAGGCAAAACTAAAAAGGCAGAAAGACCCACAAACAAAGAACAACTGAAGACAGCTGCAGTTAGAGCCTGGCAAAGCATCAGAAAGGAGGAAACCCAGTCTTTGGTAATGCCCATGGGTTCCAGACTTCAGGCAGTCATTATTCTTGTCTCCAAACATATCCCAAACCGTCCTCTCCGCTCTTCTCAAGATCTCCTCCTGTCAAGCTCTCTTGTTTCCTCCTCCCATGCTCATCTCCAGGATTTCTCCAGAGCCTCTCCCATCCTCTGGAACTCGCTACCTCAACCTGTCCGGCTATCCCCTACTCTAGCTACCTTCAGGCGATCCCTGAAAACTCATCTCTTCAGGGAAGCCTATCATGTCTCCAACTAATCTTCTACCACTTCCATCAGCTCATTCCCCACAGTTACAACCTTTTGTATCACCTCCCCCACCCTATTAGATTGCAAGCTCTTCTGAGCAGGGCCCTCTTAATCCTCTTGTATTTTATTGTATTATAACTGTATTGTCTCCCTTTTTATATTGTAAAGCGCTGCGTAAACTGTTGGCGCTATATAAATGCTGTAATAAATAAAATAAAAAAATTGCTAGTAAAAGGATTCTCAACAAAATATTAAGAATGAACATTTTATTTATTGCATTCGAGTCCCTAAAAATGGGGGGTAATTATGTTCAACCCCTTGAATTATATCTCAAAGTTCAAATTCATTTGGATTGTTTCGTTTTACTTTTATTCTGGTGGCATACAGAGCCAAAAGTATGAAAATTGTGCCTATGTCCAAATATATATGGACCTAACTGTATATAGACAGGTGGTGTGAAGAGGACTCATCTGGAAGCTCATGAAGGGAGTGGCTAAGCAGGGGACGGCACTCTCCTCCCATTGGGTACCGTATACAGATCCATGTCTGGTACTCGGGCAGTGCTGCCCACTGTTGGCTTTCTCTGGCTGTCTGGACTTTTGGAATGTGAGACTGTGGGAGAGCCAGACACACTGTCATCACTTGGGCCCCATCCCCTCCCGGTGATTCCCCCCCATACACCCGGTAGGTGTCACCTCCTCCCAACTGCTCAGGGATCATGACCAAAAGGTCTACAAAAACGTAATTTGATAAAAATGAAAAAAAAAAAAAAAAAAAAAAAAAAAAAAAAAAACACACACACACAAATATCGGAAGCTTATTAAATATTTGTATTTATTAGTGTCAGTGCATTTTAAATATTGTATTGTCAGTGTTCTTGTCCACAAACAAAGGATGCAGGGCCTCAGATGAAACATCAAAAGAGTTTTGGATGATCTAAAAATTTGGATGATTTAAAAAATGCACGGAGTCCATAACAACCAGATCAAAGCAACTAATCCTTTGCTAAAGGACAACACAGACACCATCACTCAATTCATTGTTTTCCATGAGGCCCACTGTTCAATAAAATAGAACTATGTCCCTATTCAAAGCACCCGTATCATTATACAAATCCTGAAATTTAAAAAAAAGGAGCGAGCTAAAATCTTCCACCCTGAGGTCACAGAGGCTTTTGCACATGGACACCCATGTGAGTTTGTTTCTTGTGTTTGAAATGCACGTCAAAATGCAAAGCCGGTTGAGCGCAACCTTTGCTGAGTTTTGCACTCAAACTCTCGCATTTGAGCAATGTCGCACTCTATTGCAACAGCATTCGGCAACACCACCCAAATACATGAACCCCAAAACTAGCAGCTCACAGGCAGATTCTGTATCATATGTAGTGTGGAGGCCTGTCAACACAATCCAGTTAAATATATCTAATCAGATGTGCCCTCACAATACAGCTGTAGCTAAATTTTGCTAATCTGACTGATTAAATCCAAGCAAAATCTGACTGAGTAGACTGCAGAAAAATTGTTGTGCAAGGACCTGTAGCTTATAGCAGCCTTTCATAGTCTTAAAATGAAGGGAAGTCTAAAAAAGATTTTTCAGTTTTGTGTGGTTCCTGGCTGAATCATATTTTCCAGTGGTAAGGCTTTGCCGCCATGTCCTGTACAGCGGCCATATACACTACATTGCCCAAAGTTTGTAGACACCTAACTATTACACCTATATGAACGTTTTGGACATCCCATTTCAAACCCTTGGGCTACAATATGGAGTTTACCTCCCCCCAGCTCTTCTGGGAAAGCTTTCAACAAGATTTCGGAGGATGTTTGGGGGAATTTGTGCCCATTCAGCCAGAGGGCTCTGTGGAGGCCACTTAAGTCTCTCCATTCAAACTCATAAAACCATGTCTTCATGCAGTTACTAGTTGAGAAGATCTTGCTCATTCTAATTTATCCCAAAGGTGTTCAGCAAGGTTGAGGTCATGGCTCTGTGCAGGCCATTTGTATTCCTCCACATCAAACAATATCTCTATTCAGATGTTGGTTGAGAATACCTTGCTCATTTAAATTTCTCCTAAATGTGTTCAGTAGGGTTGAGGTCCTCCACAGAAAACCATGTCTTTAAAGGAGATGTTGGTTGAGAAGACCTTGTTTAGTCCAGTATATCCCAAAGGTATTCAGTAGGGTTGAGGTCAAGGCTGCTTGAGTTCCTCCACACCAAACTCATAACACCATGTCTTAATGGAGCTGACTTTGTACACAGAAGCAATGTCTTGCTGGAACAGGAAACCTTCCTCAAACTTTTCCCAAAAAGTTGAAAGCACACAATTGTCTAAAATAGCCTCTCAGCCTTTACAACATGGAGGAACCCTTAAAGTAACATTCAGGTCTTAGGGAAGCCATGTCAATTATTTTATCTAGCACTCACTGGCCATTAACGTGAAAAGTACATGGAGGATATGTTACACATATTTGAAATCCTGGGCTGCTCTGAAAACCAAAAGTTATTTTTGGTAATAATAATGAAATAAACAAGTCATTTTTTTCCCCATAAACCCATACTTGGATTACAAAGGGTGTCTTCACTATCCCATTGCTATATTTGCACAGTGGAGAGAAGAGAAGGAAAAATGGGTATAAGCAACTGGGCATGGGAGGGGGATTGGTTGGGCATTTAAGTGAACCTATTGCTTTGCCCTGCAGAACATGTCCCTTCTAAGCCAGGTTGATGGTCAAGTTCTTTGCAGGATGTAGTGAAAATACACATTTTACTGCATGGAAATGTCACTACTGTAATCTGACAGACCGGAGATTCCGCAAACCAGTTTTAGTGCCAACGCCCACCAAAAACTGAAATATCAGTACCCCGTGCAGCCTCATTCACCACAATAGGACAATGAGCACAAGGGTGCCAGTGTTTGGGCTGAGTTGCAGGTTCTAGAAGGTATGGTTGTAAGAGCTACACCGAGTTCACGTTTGGCAAACCTGCAAGATCCTAAATGTGAAATAATGGTTTCTGCAGCGTTTTCCCAACATGGGTTATGTGAAAGCAGAAGCTTTGTTCCAGCACGGCCCTTTCCTGCCTCTGCTAATAATAAGAGATGTGATCACTGCCAATAATCCTCTCACTTCCTACAGAATGCCGAGGAGGACAATCTTTTCTCTACCCAACATTGTCCACAGCTTGCCGTGCAGCACAAAGCGGCAGCACAAAGCGGCATTACGCTGCTGTCTAGTGAGGTTTCCGTAGGGCTGGCTTGGGCTGTTGTAGCTTCTCTGAGATTTTGTCTTTCCTCTCAGTATCGGAGGAGGAGTCAGACTCATTGTTGCTCTGCTGCTTCTGCCACATTCCGGCATAGATGCCTCCTTTAGAGAGGAGCTCCTCGTGCCTAAAAGAGAACAGAGATGAAAGGATTTATTGATCAAAGGAAAGCAAAGATCACCATTTACCAATTTCAGCCAACCACATCTTAACGCTTGGACACAAATAATCATTTTTTTAACCACTTACTGTCCAGGGCTGAAAGCAGAGACCTTTGAGAATAAAAATGGTGGTTATTGCAATATTTTATGTTTATACAACACATATTTTCAGGAAAAAATACACTAAAATTAATATTAGTCCACAAAAACACAATAGAATACCCAATGTTTTTGAAAAAATATAAAAAAATTAGGTTGCGTGAAGTAAATAGATACCAAACAGGTCAAGATTCAAAATTGCATGTGCTTGTGAAATAGCGACAAACTACAGTACCTACATTTTTCATAACTGACGGGGTGGTTTTTAACCGCTTAAGGACCGCCTCCTGCACATTTACGTTGGCAGAATAGCACGGCTGGGCACATCAACATACTGGTACGTTGCTCTTTAAGAGCCCAGCCGTGGGTCGCACGCGCCGCCGGCGGCGCGCTCGTCACCCGGTCCTGAGCTCCGTGGCCGCGGGGCCCGTGGACCCGATCGCCGCTGGTGTCCCACGATCGGGTCATAGAGCTGAAGAACGGGGAGAGGTATGTGTAAACAAACCTCTCCCCATGCTTCCTAGTGAGACTGTCACTGATCGTCTGTTCCCTGTCATAGGGAAAGAAGATCAGTGATGTCACATGCCAAGCCATGCCCCCTACAGTAAAAAAAAAAAAAAAACACAGGTCACACTTAACCCCTCTCCGCCCCCTAGTGGTTAACCCCTTCACTGCCAGTGTCATTTACACAGGAATCAGTGCATTTAAATAGCACTGATTGCTGTATAAATGACAATGGTCCCAAAGATGTGTCAAAAATGTCCGATGTGTCCGCCATAATGTCACAGTCACAATAAAAATCGCTGATCGCCGCCATTACTAGTAAAAAAAAAATGCTATAAAACTATCCCCTATTTTGTAATCGCTATAACTTTTGTGCAAACCAATCAATAAATCGCTAATTGCGATTTTTTTTTTACCAAAAATATGTAGAAGAATACGTATCGGCCTAAACTGAGGAAAAAAATATGTTTTTTTATATATTTTTTGGGGATATTTATTATAGCAAAAAAAAGTAAAAAATATTGCATTTTTTTCAAAATTGTCGCTCTATTTTTGTTTATAGCGCAAAAAATTAAAACCGCAGAGGTGATCAAATACCATCAAAAGAAAGCTCTATTTGTGTGAAAAAAAGGACGCTAATTTTGTTTGGGAGCCACGTCGCACGACCGCGCAATTGTCAGTTAAAGCGATGTTTTTTTTATTTTATTTTTTTACACTTTTCAATTTGTGTGCTAACTTTATTGCTACCGCATACTGTAGGGGGCTTGTTAACCCATTTACTTGACGCAACCTCATCTTTTATGTTTTACCAAACAATTGGGTATTAACATGTGTTTGTGTGTACTAAAGGGCAGGTAACAGGTTCGTGTTTTAGAGACATCAGGGTCTACTAAACACCCAATGTCTCCTCTGGCCTCCAATGCAGCTAATCAAGCAGAGATCAGAAAACCGATGAAACACTTTTGGCGTTGACCGGATGGGTGTGAAAAACAAACTCCACCCTAAATAGGATGTTTTCCAGGATGTGGCGAATAATCTTTAATAAACTGTACTATTTTTATTAGCCAGGTTGCCCAGAGTGCTGCCCTTACCTTCCTCTCTCTAGAATTTGTCCTTCTTTCAGAACCAGGATCTGATCTGCACTGATCACAGTGGAGAGTCTGGAAACAAAAAGGAGTAAAAATAATCAGGGATGAAAACCAGTCAAACTGCAAACAGCCCATTGCAATGCTGTTCTATAAACCCCCCTTTTAAAAATGTCACAGAAAGAGGAACAGATTGATTCTCACCGATGAGCAACAACAACTGTAGTGCGATTGGCACAAACTTTGGCCAAAGAAGCTTGAATGTTGCGTTCTGTTTCAGTATCCAGTGCTGACGTAGCCTAAAAAACAGACAGGTGAAAAATAGCATCAGTAAATTGGGGAGGAGCACAGTACAGAGGACACAAGTGTTACTGCCAATATGGACGTCTGGGAAGCAGCTGATGTAACAACATATAACATGGCTGCTTACTGGACAAGTTCCAAAAGAGTGTCCTTTCAGAAATTAGTTTGTAAACTCCAAGACCCCTTTCACACTGGGGCGTTTTTCAAGTGCTTTAGCGTTAAAAAAAAGCGCCTGCAAAGTGCTTGAAAGAAGCCTCATCTGCAATCCCAATGTGAAAGCCTGAGTGCTTTAAGAGCCCTTTCACACTGCCAGCGCCCGAAAAACGCTCGTAAAGCGCTGCTTAAACTAGCAGCGCTTTACCAGTGTTTTTCAAGCGATAGTGGGGCGCTTTTAACCCCTGCTAGTGGCCAAATAAAGGGTTAAAAGCGCCAAAAAAGCGCTGCTGCCAACGGCACTTTTTGGGCGTTTTTCAGGCGCTTTTCGGGCGTTTTGTAGGCGCTTCCCATTGATTTCAATGGGAAGGGGCGCTTTAGAAGTGGTGTATTCACTGCTCCAAAAGCGCTGCAAAGAAGCTGCTTGCAGGACTTTTTTTGACGCCCTGCCAGCGCAGCGCCTCAGTGTGAAAGCACTCAGGCTTTCACATTGGGATTGCAGATGAGGCTTCTTTCAAGCGCCTTACAGATGCTTTTTTTTTTAACGCTAAAGCACCTGAAAAACACCTAAAAAACGCCCCAGTGTGAAAGGGGTCTAAGGCTACTTTCACATTGGAGTGCACTGAGCGGCTCTTTCAGGGCGCTTTGCAGGCGCTATTTTTTGGTACTTTAGCGCCTGTAAAGCGCCTCAGTGTGAAAAGGGGCCTAAAGGGTTGATTTACTAAAATAGGAGAGTGCAAAATCTGGTGCAGCTCTGCATAGAAATCAATCAGCTCCCAGGTTTTATTGCCAAAGATTGGAGGCTGGGTTCACACCATTACAAATTGGATGTGGGATCACTGCATCCAATTCGCAAAAGCAGGAGATTTTGACCAGCTCTCTATGGATCCGGTTCACATATATCCACAGCAGGTCCGATGCGTTTTGCAGAAAAACACTGTGCGTCTTTTGGTCCGTTTCAGGTCTGAATTCAGCCCAAAATTCAGGCTGAGATCGGACCTGAAACGGTGAACCAGCGCGCACCGGACCCCCTGCTGTGAGCCGCATGCAGCTCATATGTGAACCGAGCCTAATTGAAGAACCTGAAGAAGTTAGAAGCTGATTGGCTACCATGCACAGCTGCACCAGATTTTACACTCTTCAGTTTTAGTAAATTAACCCCCAAGTCATGTATGCCAGCATAACCTATAGCAGAGGTTCATCAAAATTGTCTTTATTTGCAATTTCATTGTAAAAGGGGATTTCCAGCCCTTTTTAAGTTTTGGGGAGTGAGAAAGGGTAATGCCCCGTACACACGAGCGGAATTTCCATTGGAAAAATCTTGGATGCTTTTTCCGACTAAATTCTGCTCAAGCTTGGCTTGCATAAGTTCTCTGAACTTTCGACTGTCAAGAACGCGGTGACGTACAACACTACGACGAGCCGAGAAAATTAACTTCAATGCTTCCGAGCATGCGTCGAATTGTTTCCGAGCATGCGTAGGAATTTTGCGCGTTGGAATTGCTACAGACAATCGGAATTTCCGATCGAAAAAAAAAAAAAAAAAAAAAAGAAGAAGAACCTGCTCTCAAGCTTTTGCTGGCGGAAATTCCGCCAGCAAAAGTCCAATGTACATGGTCGGAATTTCCGACCAAAAGCTCACATCTGACTTTTGCTGGCGGAATTTCTGATCGTGTGTACGGGGCATTAGAAGCTTTGTCGAGCTTTTAATGCAGTCAGCGTTCCCAATAGGAAGACGTCTCCTGTAACCAGACAGGAAGTGTGGAAGAATATATAAAGTTAAAAACAAATAAAGTGAGAAAACCCTTTCTAAACTGCGCTGGTAAAAAAAAAAAAAAAAAGAAAGAAAGAAAGAAAGAAAGAAAGAAAGAAAGAAAGAAAGAAAGAAAGAAAGAAAAAGAAGTTTTGCTGCTGTATTTCCATTTCAACGCAGCCACATGACCGCAAGTGACCAATGACAATGTCTTCTTTGAGGAAATAAGGCACAACATAGATTGTCATTTATCAACGTTGATATGAAGGGGTTGATGGGGCTATGTCTCAGGAGAAGATGAGAACAGTGGGGACTGGGGCGATAGGCCACCTCCCGCAACCTTTCCGGGCTTTACCGTCCCACCGGGGAGTGCGGGACTGAAGACGGTTCTGCCGACTTACCATAGAGATGTATTTTGTCACTTTTGTATTTTGTCAGCAGGATGTAAACAAGCCATTACTGGCTTGTGAAAGCACCCGATCATACGGATCTAGGTCTGATCAGATGCTTTTAGGGGCAGAGGAGAGATCTGGGGACTAATAAAACCCCAGATGTCTCAGTAAAGAGGACCTGTCACAGTCCATGCTATCAGAAGGGATATCTTTTCATAGCAATAAAAGTGATCAAAAAGGACTTTCCGACAACAAAACCGGGGATTTTTGTTAGAAAGTTGTTGGCTCCAACTTGTCTTGCATACACACGGTCACATAAATGTTGGCCAACAATTACGAACGTAGTGACATACAAGACGTACGTGATGTCTCCATTACAAACGCTAGTTTTACAAGACCGAGCGCTTCCAGGCTTATCCTTGATTCCGAGCATGCGTGGACTTTGGTGCGACCGGAAAGTCCGACAACAAACATTTGTTGGCAGAAAATTTGAGAACCTGCTAGCCAACATCTGTTGGCGGAAAGTCCCCCAACAAATGTCCGATGGAGCACACACACTGTCGGACTTACCGCCAACAAGCTCACATACAACATTTCCCATTGGAAAATCCGATCGTGTGTACGAGGCATTACCTTAAAATCAGACAAGATTCCAACCCTTCCCTCAAGCTATACAAAACTGAAAACCAGCAAAAAACAAAAAAGAAGGCTCTGGCTGAAGTTTCACACTTCAGGTACTCAAAGAATGCTCAACCACCCACGGATGAGGACGGTATGTGACATTAGCTCAGAATCACCTCATCTAGAAGGACGATCTGTGGTGACTTTAGAATGGTTCGTGCAATGGCGACTCGTTGCTTCTCTCCACCGCTTAACTTCAGACCCCGTTCCCCGACTTGTGTGTCATATCCTGCAGACAGAAAAATAAAGAAAATCAAAAAACACTTCCCCCGGAATCTGCACCCGTCTTTTGGGATACTAAAACGAAATCAGTTAGTGAGTGTGGTCCCATGGAGTGTAATGCCGCGTACACACGGTCGGAATTTCCAATGGAAACAGTCCGATGGGAGCTTTTCATCGGATTTTCCGACTGTGTGTATGCCCATCGGTCTTTTTCTGTCGGAATTTCCGACGGACTTTGGATTGAGAACCTGTTCTTAATTTTTCCGACGGAAAACTTTTCTATCGGATTTTCCGATCGTGTGTATGCAATTCCGACACGCAAAATTCCGACGCATGCTCGGAAACTATTCGACGCATGCTCCGAAGCATTAAACTTCCCTTTTATAGTGCAGTCGAACGTTTTTTAAGGCGTGGTGTTATTGACCGTCGGAATTTGTTGTGACCGCGTGTAGGCAAGACTGTTTGAGCGAAATTCCGTCAGAATTCCGATGGGAAAACCATCAGAGCGTTTTCCGACGAGAATTCCGACCGTGTGTACGCGGCATAAGACTACAAGGCCCATCTGTTCCTATAGCATTGCTCTGTCACTGGCCAGCCGGATTCTGCAGAGCTTCCACCAGTGTTGCAGTAGGAGCAGGCGAGTGATGTATTTATTGATCCTGGTGTTTGGGATTTGCCCCTAGTGATAGAATTTCTAGAGCCAATACAAGTTTTACCTGTATGGATATACCCGTGAGTACAGTGAGGGGAAAAAGTATTTGACCCCATGCCGATTTTGTACGTTTGCCCCCTAACAAAGAAATGATCAATCTATAATTTTAATTGTAGGTTTATTTTAACAGTGAGAGACAGAATAACAACAACAAAAAATCCAGAAAAACTAATTTCAAAAAGTTATAAATTGATTTGCATTTTAATTGGAGTGAAATAAGTATTTGACCCCTTCGCAAAACACGACTTAGTACTTGGTGGCAAAACTCTTGTTGGCTATAACAGAGGTTTCTTGTAGTTGGCCACCAGGTTTGCACACATCTCAGGAGGGATTTTGTCCCACTCCTCTTTGCAGATCCTCTCCAAGTCATTAAGGTTTCTATGTTGACGTTTGGTAACTCGAACCTTCAGCTCCCTCCACATATTTTCTATGGGATTAAGGTCTGGAGACTGGCTAGGCCACTTCAGGACCTTAATGTGCTTTTTCTTTAGCCACTCATTTGTTGCCTTGGCCGTGTGTTTTGGGTCATCGTCATGCTGGAATACCCATCCACAACCCATTTTCAATGCCCTGGCTGAGAGAAGGAGGTTCTCACTCAAGATTTGATGGCACATGGCTCCGTCCATTGTCCCTTTGATGCAGTGAAGTTGTCCTGTCCCCTTAGCAGAAAAACACCCAAAGCATAAAGTTTCCACCTCCATGTTTGACAGTGGGGATGGTGATCTTGGGGTCATAGGCAGCATTCCTCCTCCTCCAAACACGGCGAGTTGAGTTGATGCCAAAGAGCTACATTTTGGTCTCATCTGACCACAACTCTTTCACTCAGTTCTCCTCTGAATCATTCAGATGTTCATTATCAAGCTTCAGACAGGCCTGTACATGTGCTTTCTTAAAGCGGGACTGTACCTGAAATTATTTTTTTAAAAGCCAGCAGCTACAAATACTGCAGCTGCTGACTTTTAAAAAAAATGGACATTTACCAGTCACAGGTTCCAGCGATGTCGGCAGCAGAGGCCGATCAATCGATCGGCTCTCTGCTGCTGCCGGCGCCATTCTTGGTGAGGGAACCAGGAAGTGTTGCCTTAGCGGCTTCACTTCCAGGTTCCCTACTGCGCATGCGCGAGTCACGCAGCGCAATGAGAATCGTCAGCGATGTCTGCCGGGACACGTGTGTGTCCCGGCAGACATCGCGCCGGGACAGGAAGCTGCGTAAACTCCCGTGGGAGTTTATGCCCGGAAGTGGGTGCAGATCCCTGTCTTAGACAGGGATCTGCACCCCCCTGCCCCCTGAAAGGTGCCAAATGTGACACCGGAGGGGGGGAGGGTTCCGAAAAGTGGAAGTTCCACTTTAGGGTGGAATGCAGCTTTAAGGCGATTAGAGAGCCAGGCACGTGATTGCGAACAAGAATGCCTGTGAAAAAAAATGTAAAGATCTGGACTCTGCTCCAAAACTCATAAGACCAAATGAGATACTACAAAAATTCCAACACAGCAGGGGGACCTTGCGGAACTTGCAGGATTTCAGTGCTTCACGGCGTAGTGCGTTACCAATTGTTTTCTTGGTGACCATGGTCCCAGCTGCCTGAGATCATTGACAAGATTCTCCCATTTAGTTCTGGGCCGATTCCTCACCGTTCTCATGATTATTGAAACTCCACGAGGTGAGATCTTACATGGAGCCCCAAACCGAGGGAGATTGACAGTTATTTTGTGTTTCTTCCATTTGCGAATAATCGCACCAACTGTTGTCACCCTCCAACCAAGCTGCTTGGCGATGGTCTTGTAGTCCATTCCAGCCTTGTGTAAATCTACAATCTTGTCCCCGACATCCTTGGACAGCTCTCTGGTCTTGGCCATGGTGGAGAGATTGGAAACTGATTGATTGCTTCTGTGGACAGGTGTCTTTTGTACAGGTAACAAGCTGAGATTAGGAACACTCCTACTTATTAAAAAGTGAAGACACACTATGAATTAAGTGGCTGAATTCATGAAATTTAGCTTTAAAACAGAGTCACCCTGTAAAAGGCTTATTTTCTGGTGGGTGGACCCCAAACTGTGCTTTCATGAAGGGCTATGGGCACCAATGGTATCTGATACCACCAGATGTTCTGGATGCTTGGTCCCTACTGGGATTTGTGGTTCCCGCCTGCCTACCATTACGGTGTCCTGTAATGACGTAGCGACTTGTGGGAGGAAGCACAGGCAAACATGCTGGACGCTCTACCACTTTGCTTAGTGTTTTTGTATGTAAAGTTATAGTATATGATTGATTATATAGTATATTGATTATTTCAGCTTCTATTAATATAACTTCCCCTCCCAGTTATATGCTTTTTAGAAACACACAGAGCATTTTCCTAAACCTATTTATGGTAACCCGTCATTCACCCACCATCACGGAAGGAGAGTATCCGTTCATGAATATCAGCCGCAGCTGCCGCTTGCTCCACCTCCTCATCGCTGGCGCTGACGCGTCCATAGCGGATATTATTCCGAATGGTATCATTAAACAGCACCGTGTCCTGAGGCACCACCCCGATGTGGGAGCGGAGAGAGGCTTGCAGAACCTAAGAGAGAGGAACCAATAAAAGAATGAGGAATTGTAAACAAAACCATGTGACAGTCATCAGTTCCAGGAACACCAGAGGAAGAGTTTCTTCTTACCAAAATAAAAGTTTTTAAAAATAAAATCCCTTTAGGTGAGGGATGCTGTAATATTTTAAAAGTAAGGCCCCATGCACACGAGACGCAGATGCAAACTCTGCTGAACGCATGTTTTAAAAAGCAGAAACCTGCGTTTAAAAACGCGCGTTTTGCTGTGTTTTCATGCCGCGTTTGCGTCTATAAGCTTTTGTAAAGATAACATCATATAGACCCTCCCCAAGCTCAGAAAGCATGTATTATTAACTATTTCTGCCATTTTGATCAGAGTGAGCAGCAGAGAGAGCCGTTGTACACTTGCATTTGCCTCTTTCTGTGTTTTTTTATTTTTATTTGGAAATGGATCCCATATTGAATATATGTCAGGAAATGCTCCTTATGTTGCTCTTGATAAAGCAGCAACATTGTCGCAAATTTGCATGAGAGGTCCAGAGTCAGAGCTCGTCAATATTGGACCCGTCCGTTGATGGCACAGCGAATGTCCGTTGGATATTTCACAAACATGTATGCATTAGTGAGTATATATGCTCTATGAACTATCTAAACTAATTACGACATTTTAAACCAATTTTTCTAGTATTTTTTATGGTTTACCATCATATTTCTGAGTTTTCTGGTCCAAAAAATTGGGTTCCTTTAAAAAGGCTTATAAACGCAAACGCGGCTAAACGCAGGTGCCTGCGCTTAGCTGCGTTAAGCTGCGTTTTGCGCCTCAAACGCGGAAAAGCAAAGTGTCTGAAAGTATTTTTTTGCTTCTGGAAAAACGAGGTTAAACGCAACTGCATAAAAACGGGAAAAAACAAGACTGTGTACATGGAGACATAGGATAACATTGCATGCGTTCAGGTGCAGTTGGAAAAAAAAGTGTCCAACTGCCTCTGAAAGCGCGTTTAACAGCGTCTCGTGTGCATGAGGCCTTACGAGTGGCTCTCAACCAGCCTTTTTCAACCAAGGTGCCCTGGCGCCCTGGGGTGCCTTGAGGTTTCTTCAGGGGTGTCTTGGCAAAATGTCTAAAAGTTGATCAAATATTGTATACAAGCCGGCAGGAAGATCAAGCCTGCCTTTTACTTACACAAAGCCACAGGTTTTCATTATGTACCATTAAGACTTTCTAGACACTGGCATCCCAACAACCAATGATGTCTTTGGTTAATAAGGAGGATGTCTGTTGCCTCCTCAGCACCCTTGTTTGACCCTCCTATGCCTCTCACATTAGCTGACTGATAGAGAGAAATTGAGGGAGAAGAGAAACATTGGAATACTAGTCAGTACCAGTGTGCAAAAGTGTATTTGCTTTGGAAGAATAAATCGCCTCTAATGCTGGGTGTCCTACATGTAGAGGTTTAATTTTTTTTACATTTTAGAATGTGGTGCCTCAAGACCACAATTTTAAAGTGGTTGTAAACCCTCACAAACCACTTTGACCTATATATAAGCCTAGATTAACCACTTCAGCCCCGGACCAATTGGCAGCCAAAGGACCAGGCCCCTTTTTTGCGATTCGGCACTGCGTCGCTTTAACTGACAATTGCGCGGTCGTGCGACGTGGCTGCCAAACAAAATTGGCGTCCTTTTTTTCCCCACAAATAGAGCTTTCTTTTGTTTTTATTTTTTGCGCTATAAACAAAAATAGAGCGACAATTTTGAAAACAAGGCAATATTTTTTGCTTTTTGCTATAATAAATATCCCCCAAAATATATATAAAAAAAAAACATTTTTTTTCCTCAGTTTAGGCCGATACGTATTCTTCTACATATTTTTGGTAAAAAAAAAAAAAGAAATCGCAATTATCGATTATTGATTGGTTTGCGCAAAAGTTATAGCGCTTACAAAATAGGGGATAGTTTTATAGCATTTTTATTAATATTTTTTTTTTTTTACTAGTAATGGCGGCGCTCAGCGATTTTTATTGTGACTGCGACATTATGGCGGACACATCGGACATTTTTGGGACCATTGTCATTTATACAGCAATCAATGCTATTCAAATGCATTGATTCCTGTATAAATGACACATGCAATGAAAGAGTTAACCACTAGGGGGAGGGGAGGGGTTATGGGCTGTGATGTGTGTTTTTTTACATTATTATTTTTGACGTCATTGATGGGCTTTCCCGATGACAGGGAACAGCTGATCAATGACAGGCAGTGTAGGAAGCGCGGGGAGAGGTTTGTTTACACATACCTCTCCCCGTTCTTCAGCTCCGTAACCCGATCGCGGGACACCAGCGGCGATCGGGTCCGCTGGTCCCGCGGCCGAGGTCACGGAGCTCCCGACCAGGTCGCGAGCGCTCCGCTGGCGGCGCACGCGCGACCCACGGGCAGGCAATTAAAGGGCCGCGTACGTGATTTTGCCTACCCGTGCCATTCTGCCGCAGTATATCTGCGTGAGGCGGTCGGGAAGCGGTTAAGGCTCACCTGTAGGTCCAAGAAATATGTCCTAAACCTACACGGTTTAGGAGATATTTGCAAAAAGACAGGCACCGCTGTCTAAGGCGCACTGAGCACGCCGCTGCTAACGGCAATATGCCGCGAGTGGCGGCTCCCGTGTGCATGCGCGGGAGTGACGTCATCGCGGCTCTGGCAAATCACAGCGCCGGAGCTGCGATACCCACAAAGAAGATGGAGGCGCCGTACACAAGGGGACAGCGGTGACTTTGCTGGCTCCTGTGTCAGGTAAGCAACACATAATGGGCTGCTATGCGATACATAGTAGTCCATTATGCTTTACCTTTGCAGGGAAACAGGGAGGAAGTAAACCCATCAGGGTTTATTTCCTCTTTAAAGGGTGCCTTGACTGAAAAAAGGTTGAGAAACACTGCTCTAGATGGAGCTAATGCCGGAAATGCTGCCAGCAAAAGACCGATGTGAGCTTTTGGTCGGAAAATGTGACCGTGTGTATGCTCCATTGGATTTTTACTGGCGGCATTTCCGCCAGCAAAAAATTGAGAGCAGGTTCTCTATTTTTCAGTCGGAAAAACTTCCTATCCAAAAATGCGTTCGTCTGTATGCAATTCCGACGTGCAAAATTCCTACGCATGCTCGGAAACAATTTGACGCATGCTCAGAAGCATTTAACTTAATTTTCTCGACTCGTCGTAGTGTTGTACGTCACCGCGTTCTCGATGGTCGAAAGTTCAGAGAACATTTGTGGGACCGTGTGTATGCAAGCCAAGCTTGAGCGGAATTCCGTCGGAAAAACCATCTAAGATTTTTCCGACGGAAATTTCTTGTGTGTACGGGGCATTACACAGGGCTGAGGACTCCTCCGCACCCCATGTGACAAGTGCTGGGCCAATCACCAAGTGCCAGGGCTGTCATAAGACAGAAAAGCAAATAAGTCAAGTGATCCTCCATATTTAGAGGTGCTGGGTATTTTGGCATCCCTACTGGGTATTTCTTTTGTTCCCTCCCTTTGAGCCTCAAAAGCAAAAGCAAGCAGCAAATCTCTCAAAATCTGGTGGGATCAGCAATCAGAGACAACAGTGCTTTAGGTGATCTCACGCTGCAGATATACAGCTAGGGAAACTCACATACCAGGAAGTACACTGCAAATTGTCAGGAGGAATACCAGACAAAAAGTTAAAACATTCTGGGTAATTCTTTGGGACAAACAACAATTCTAGACTTTCCTCATAGCATAGCAAAACTTCTCTTTTTGAGTTCAGTGACACTTTAATAATAATAAAAAAAAAAAAAAAAAAAAAAACAGCTGGGAGGTAGCGGAATAGACCTCTAACACCTCTTCTGCCAAACAAACTCTTATCAGTTTGTTTTATGTATACTGCCTGCAGAACAAGCACAGTGCCCATTATAGAGATAGTTCTAAGGATCCCGCTCTGCTGGGCACACTCACCGTGGTAATATCCTGCCCATCGATCTGGATGCCGCCTCCTTTCACGTCATAAAAGCGGAAAAGAAGGCGAATAATTGTGCTTTTTCCTGACCCCGAGGGCCCCACCTGGAAGGAGAAGGAGAAAGTTTAATCTAAAAAATTCTACATGTGGCCAAGTGTTAGGCCCCCTACAACCCTTGTGGTGCTGAGCACCTTAAAGCTCTGAAGCTCTCTGGAAATTCTGAGACTTGTAGCTTCCAGTAAACTGAACACAGAGGTTGTAGACCAGGGGTGCTCAACCTTTTGAAAAGTGAGGGCCACTTAAGTGATTTGGTAAGCGGTCGCAGGCCACAATATACTGTGGGGTTTTTACCGCCCCCCCCCCCCCCAAACCGCAAATGTAAAATAAGCCCTTACTGTCCTGAGCCCCCTATAAAGGCTGCTTTCTCACTGACCTGCACTGTGGGCGCGGCTCCGTCCACCTGCTGCTTTCCTGCCGGTTAGCTGCACTGAGCCATAGACTTTCCATTACATCTTGCAGGAGTGGCACATTTTCTGAAAGCCCATCAAACATGCAGGATAGAATAGAAGCCTATGGCTCAGTGTAGCTAACCCACAGGAAATCCACAGGTGCCGGTACTGCACCCACGGATCAGCGTGAAAGCAGCCCAATAGTTTTTTTTTTTAAAAAGTGCTAAAATGGCCATTGCAAAAGTGCAGTGTTTGCGTATTGTTTAATACACTGACCTTTCCCTCTTCCAGCTTCTGCTGACCAAGGTTAGTGTAAAGGAGCGCCAAATATACAATAGATGAGAACAGTGGTGGCTGGTGCTCAAAAGTTTTGGGGGGGCACAAACAAACTGAAAAATACTCCATCAATTGCAGCCTCACTGTGCCCGTCATACGCGGCCACTTGGGCCCGCCATACGCGGCCACTTGGGCCCACCGACCCCCACTCGTGGGGGCTCGCGCTTCTGGCAGAACTTCTAACCCCCCCATGCGCAGCTCTGACAGACCCCCCCACTTACCGCCAGGCAGCAGCTCCTCTCAGTGCAGTGAGTGCACCAGAGCGGTGGCGACCTCCTCTCCAGCTCGTGTCTCCGCTCCTCTTCCTAAGTGCCAGGCATCCAATAGGGTGGCCTGGTGCTCTGGCCAATCAGGAAACAGGTCTGACGCCCTGCCTCCTGATTGTCGGGGAGGAAGGTAAGTGTGAAAACAGCGAAAATGTATTTGCTATCATCGCACAATTGGGTGGGATCAGGGCGCACTCTCTGCGTCCTGAGCCCACCCTAATTTGGAGCCTATTAGAGCCTCTGGCTCTAATTAGGTGCTTCAAAAAAAGGTACCACCCCCTCCTGCCCTCGCCTTAGGAATCCATGCGTCCGGCGTCCTGAACGGGGCTGGGCGCATGGATGGGGGGCGGCCCACTGGATGAGAATATAAAAAGCGCTTTATTGGGGAGTACAGATGATAGAAATAAAGCCAACGTGTTTCGAGGACTCCCCCCCTTATTTGGGTTTGTCTGTATCAGATCTATGATTTTCCAGATGTCGGCTGAAGCTTGGCATGCTGCCTCCCAAGGCCGCACCCTGAGGTAGCAGCCCAGGCCCACAACAGGGCTCACCATCTCTCCATAACAAGCTGGGCACCAATTCTTGGAAGGAAACCTTTCCTATCTGCCCTTCTGACCTCCCAATCAGTCCAGCACCATCTACACCCTTTAAAACAAGATTCTGCTGATATCACTCTCCAGGCTGCTAGAAAAGTCCCAGGTGAAGTGCAATCGCTATCACTTCGCCCGCGACAAGAGTCGGCGCTACAGAGGAAAGATCAGCTTATGCGGCTCCTGCTCCCTCCGCATTTGGGTCCATGCACACTAATGCTCTGGGATGGCAGGTCGGTAACCCGTTGATCGCGATCTGGGCTTGCCGAACCGCCATCCCATGGCATGAGGATGACCTTTCCTTGTTTGAGGTTGCGGGCCACATCAAAGGGCTTTGCCAGCCACGGGTTGAGCACCCCTGTTGTAGACTCTTGATTTACACAATGATCTGCGTCATCCATGCAATAAAACTCACCAGTGCCACAGTCTGCCCCGGCATCACAGTGAAGGAGACATCTCGCAGGATCTCACGCCTACGGTGGTGCAAAAAGAAACAGTTACACATTGTGTGTGTTTTTAAATGCAATTGTCAAATGGTCATCCGAGTAAAGAATAATCATATTGTGGATTTTATGTTGGGGTTCACCAAAAAGCTTCAGAAAAATGAGGTGAAATAACTGTAAGGCTAGGTTCACACATGTCTGGCTGCGATTTGCAGTCCGGAGTGGTTTTGTTTATCAGTTCAGGTACAAATTTTTACTTGAATTTGAACCTGAAATCAGACCCAAAAACCGCACAGGAATTTTTTTTTCAAAAACGGGCCGCGGACTTCCTAGACGTGTGAACCGGGTCCATGGAAAGCCGGTCCGGTTCACGTTACCATATCGGATGTGGTTCAAAACCATCTGATTTGCATATATGTGAACCGAGCCTAAGTCTCCAGTGGCAGCTGGTAGTTTTTTGTTTGGGGGGGGGGGGGGCAAAAAAACAACCAAACCCCCCCCCCCCCCGGCCCCCCCCCCCCCCCCCCCCCCCCCCCCCCCCCCCCGTGCTGTCTGCCAGTTGGTCCACCAGCACATACCCCATCTAGGCAGCGAGCATCGGCAGCCGAGGAGGAGGAGAAGCGGCGGGGGATCGGGCAGCCGAGGAGGAGGAGAAGTGGCGGGGGAACGGGCAGCCGAGGAGGAGGAGAATCGGCGGGGGATCGGGCAGCCGAGGAGGAGGAGAATCGGCGGGGGATCGGGCAGCCGAGGAGGAGGAGAAGCGGCGGGGGATCGGGCAGCCGAGGAGGAGGAGAAGCGGCAGGGGATCGGGCAGCCGAGGAGGAGGAGAAGCGGCGGGGGATCGGGCAGCCGAGGCGGAGGAGGAGGAGAAGCGGCGGGGGAATCGGGCAGCCGAGGAGGAGGAGGAGAAGCGGCGGGGAATCGGGCAGCCGAGGAGGAGGAGGAGAAGCGGCGGGGGAATCGGGCAGCCGAGGAGGAGGAGAAGCGGCGGGGGATCGGGCAGCCGAGGAGGAGGAGAAGCGGAGGAGGAGAAGCGGCGGGGGATCGGGCAGCCGAGGAGGAGGAGAAGCGGCGGGGGATCGGGCAGCCGAGGAGGAGGAGAAGCGGAGGAGGAGAAGCGGCGGGGGATCGGGCAGCCGAGGAGGAGGAGAAGCGGCGGGGGATCGGGCAGCCGAGGAGGAGGAGGAGAAGCAGCGGGGGATCGGGCAGCCGAGGAGGAGGAGGAGAAGCAGCGGGGGATCGGGCAGCCGAGGAGGAGGAGGAGAAGCGGCGGGGGATCGGGCAGCCGAGGAGGAGGAGGAGGAGAAGCGGCGGGGGATCGGGCAGCCGAGGAGGAGGAGGAGGAGAAGCGGCGGGGGATCGGGCAGCCGAGGAGGAGGAGGAGAAGCGGCGGGGGATCGGGCAGCCGAGGAGGAGGAGGAGAAGCGGCGGGGGATCGGGCAGCCGAGGAGGAGGAGGAGAAGCGGCGGGGGATCGGGCAGCCGAGGAGGAGGAGAAGCTGAGGAGGAGAAGCGGCGGGGGATCGGGCAGCCGAGGAGGAGGAGAAGCGGCGGGGGATCGGGCAGCCGAGGAGGAGGAGAAGCGGAGGAGGAGAAGCGGTGGGGGATCGGGCAGCCGAGGAGGAGGAGAAGCGGCGGGGGATCGGGCAGCCGAGGAGGAGGAGGAGAAGCGGCGGGGGATCGGGCAGCCGAGGAGGAGGAGGAGAAGCAGCGGGGGATCGGGCAGCCGAGGAGGAGGAGGAGAAGCGGCGGGGGATCGGGCAGCCGAGGAGGAGGAGGAGAAGCGGCGGGGGATCAGGCAGCCGAGGAGGAGGAGGAGAAGCGGCGGGGGATCGGGCAGCCGAGGAGGAGGAGGGGAAGCGGCGGGGGATCGGGCAGCCGAGGAGGAGGAGGAGGAGGAGAAGCGGCGGGGGATCGGGCAGCCGCGGAGGAGGAGGAGAAGCGGCGGGGGATCGGGCAGCCGAGGAGGAGGAGGAGAAGCGGCGGGGGATCGGGCAGCCGAGGAGGAGGAGGAGAAGCTGAGGAGGAGAAGCGGCGGGGGATCGGGCAGCCGAGGAGGAGGAGAAGCGGCGGGGGATCGGGCAGCCGAGGAGGAGGAGAAGCGGAGGAGGAGAAGCGGGGGGGGATCGGGCAGCCGAGGAGGAGGAGAAGCGGCGGGGGATCGGGCAGCCGAGGAGGAGGAGGAGAAGCGGCGGGGGATCGGGCAGCCGAGGAGGAGGAGGAGAAGCGGCGGGGGATCGGGCAGCCGAGGAGGAGGAGGAGAAGCGGCGGGGGATCGGGCAGCCGAGGAGGAGGAGGAGAAGCGGCGGGGGATCGGGCAGCCGAGGAGGAGGAGGAGAAGCGGCGGGGGATCGGGCAGCCGAGGAGGAGGAGGAGAAGAGGCGGGGGATCGGGCAGCCGAGGAGGAGGGGAAGCGGCGGGGGATCGGGCAGCCGAGGAGGAGGGGAAGCGGCGGGGGATCGGGCAGCCGAGGAGGAGGGGAAGCGGCGGGGGATCGGGCAGCCGAGGAGGAGGAGAAGCGGCGGGGGATCGGGCAGCCGAGGAGGAGGAGAAGCGGCGGGGGATCGGGCAGCCGAGGAGGCGGAGAAGCGGCGGGGGATCGGGCAGCCGAGGAGGAGGAGAAGCGGCGGGGGATCGGGCAGCCGAGGAGGAGGAGAAGCGGCGGGGGATCGGGCAGCCGAGGAGGAGGAGAAGCGGCGGGGATCGGGCAGCCGAGGAGGAGGAGAAGCGGCGGGGATCGGGCAGCCGAGGAGGAGAGGAGGAGGAGGAGGAGGAGGAGGAGGAGGAGAAGCGGCGGGGATCGGGCAGCCGAGGAGGAGAAGCGGCGGGGATCAGGCAGCCGAGGAGAAGCGGCGGGGATCAGGCAGCCGAGGAGGAGAAGCGGCGGGGGTCGGGCATCCGAGGAGGAGAAATGGCGGGGGTCGGGTGGCCGAGGAGGAGAAGTGGCTCTTCTCCTCCTCGTTTCTGCCGCGCTTCTCCTCCCCTCCTCCTTGGCGTCCAATAGGATCGCCTGTCCTTACAGCTAAATTGTGTGATGGGTAGCAGACCCACTTCCCGATTGGCCAGATTGAAAATCAGTGTTACAACAGCGAATATTAATTTACCTGGGTGGGCTCCGGTCGCAGAGAGCCCAAAAAAAAAAACTAATGCGCCCGGTGCCCTGAAAGGGTCCGGACGCATAAACAGGGGGTGGCCGCGGCGGCCATGGATAGATTCATGCTATGCATGAATCTATCCATTGCATATAGGGGGTGGCGCCTGGGTACCCCTAATGGATGGGACGCTGCCCGTCTCACTCTCAGGGGTTATGGGCAGAATAGACCTTATTAAAATGATTTTACTCCCCAAAATAGAATATATTCTCTGGCATTTTCTCCTAGTATCTACCACTCAAATTTTTTTAAGCTCACAGATTCTATCTTTAATACCTTTGTTTGGGGGAAATGGTCGACACAAGCTGCCCTGACACGCCCCTTAAAGTGAAACTTTACACTAAAAGGGGAAGTCCCACTTTGTGCAACCCCCTCCTCCTCCTCTTCTAATTTTGGCATCTTTTTTTTTTTTTTTTGGTAGGGGGAGTGGGTACTTGTGCTTTATCCCCACACTGAGCCACGTTGTGCCCTTACCCGTCTGTATAACTGAAATAGACATTTTCAAACTCAATTTTTCCAGTGCGGAACCTCAGCTGGTCGGCATTCGGCAAATCCTTCACCTGTGGAATACAGACAACACAAGACAGCGATTAGCGAGGGCGATCAACCATATCCAGGCAAAACATTGAGGGCCCGTTCATATCTCTTTGTTCTAAAATGTGATATGCGTTATTTGAAAACACACATCGCATTTTTATATGTGTTTTGATTGCGTTGTATTAAAATTAAATGCAACGCATAATGAGCCTTTTATGCGTTTTCCTCCCTGGTCACCTGGGAAAAATGGACAAGTGACTAAAAAAAAAAAAAAAACGCACTTAAAACAAACGTGTGTTGTCTTTTTGGTGCATTACCATTGACTATAATGGAAGATGCGTTTTTGCTGCATTTTTCACAAAATTCACTGAAGGTGCAGCAAGCAGGACTCTTCAAAAGCTCAGTGCAAGGCGCTGTACAGATGTAAATAGTTACATAGCATTTAAAAAGGAGATCATTTATTTGAGACGCTGGAAAGGTGCGTTTTAGTGTGGCAAAAGCACACAGATGTCAGACCCGTGCAATTCGTTCAATCCGAATCCGTTTAAAATCGTCAAAATTCAACAAATTCATTAATTTGCAAAGATTCAAATTAACGGAAACCCGTTTAATGAATTTTTACGAAAATTCGAAAGAACGAAAATTCGAAGATCCAAAAAATAAGAACGAAAAGCTGAAATTCAAAAATCCGAAATTCAGAATATCTGAAATTTTTTTTTACGAAAATCTGAAAAGAACGAAAATCTGAAAAGAACGAACATGGGATTCCCATCATGGATGTGAAGCCGACAAATCTGCAGCAACTGTGATGCCATCATGTCACTATGGAGCAAAATCTCTGAGGAATGTTTCCAACACCTTGTTGGATCTATGCCATGAAGGATGAAGGCAAAAGGGGGTCCAACCCGGTACTAGCAAGGTGTACCTAATAAAGTGGCCGGTGACCAGTGATGTAAGTAACTGAGTTAAAATAAACTGAGTTACCTAACGCAGTTACTTTAGAGGGTAACGAGTAATCTAACTGATTACTTTTCCCCTCATGGTAACTCAGTTCCCATTACTTTGGCTTAGTTACCCCAATTACATCTACCGCCACTAGATGGCAGTAGTGTAATTCCGGTGTCCTGCTGAAAAAGTTCCCCCGCCGCTTCCGAAAATTGCAGAACCTAAACAGCTCTGAGTGAACTCTACACCGCGCAGGCGCAGTTAAATGTAATTGTACGAGGCGATGCCGCACGCTCCCGATGCTCGTGCTACTCTGCAAGGGGCATCTATCGTGTAAGTAAGGGGCGGGGTCTAGTATTACTGTAACCAAGGGGCGCATTTATTATTATTGTTATATATCGAGCTCTGCCCATTAATTTAACATTCGCCCTCTTCTGTAGCCATCCGCCCCTTACACGATATAATAATAATAATAGACCCGCCCCTTACACGATATAATAATAATAGACCCGCCCCTTGCTTACACGCTATAACAGATCTGCCCCTTGGTTAGAGTAATAATAGAGCAGCCCCTTGGTTACACGATATATAACAATAATAATAAATGCGCCCCTTGCTTACACGCTATAACAGATCTGCCCCTTGGTTACAGTAATACTAGACCCGCCCCTTAGTTACACGTATAGAATATTTTAAAAAAAAGTCACAGTTACTTTGCTGAGTAACTAATTACTTTTCCAATGTAGTAGCTGAGTTACTAACGCAATTACTTTTTGGGAGAAGTAATTTGTAACTTAACTAATTACTTTTTTAAAGTAAGATGACCAACACTGCCGGTGAGTGTATAGGGTTGTGTTAAAATGCAGCATCTCCGTTTTTTTAAGCAGCACAACCCACTGTGGTGCATAGAGCTGAACTGAAAAAAAAAAAAGAAAAAAAAGGTAAAAAGTACAATGCATTATAACATTGTATTGCACTGACCCTCTACAACACACACCAGCAGGGGTTATATGGAGCACAGATGGTATGAATGAGCCCTAAAGATGGTCATACACATTACAATCCAACTGTACAATCTAAACTCTAAATTGAAAACTCTAAATCCATGATTGGAAATTCGTCGGAAAAAGCTCTGATGGTTTTCCCAACGGAATTTCGCTCAAACTGTCTTGCCTACACACGGTCACACCAAATTCCCACCGTCAAGAACGCGGTGACGTACAACACTACAACGAGCCAAGAAAACACGGTCGGAATTCTCGTCGGAAAAAGCTCTGATGTTTTTCCTGTCGAAATTCCGACGGAATTTCGCTCAAACTGTCTTGCCTACACACGGTCACACCAAATTCCGACGGTCAATAACACCACGCCTTAAAAAAACGGTCGACTGCACTATAAAAAGGAAAGTTCAATGCTTCCGAGCATGCGTCGAATTGTTTCCGAGCATGCGTAGGAATTTTGCGCATCGGAATTGCTACAGACGATCGGAATTTCCGATGGAAAACGTTTCCGTCGGAAGAATTGAGAACATGCTCTCAAATTTTTGCTGGCGGGAATTCGGCCAGCAAAATTCCGATGGAGCCTACACGCGGTCGCATTTTCCAATGAAAAGCTCTCATTGGTATTTTGCTGGCTGACATTCCAATCGCGTGTACGCGGCATTACATGGACTACTCAGACAACCCGAGTCATATCCAATCAGGTAGACCCCGGTACTAGATAGTAGACGTGCACTGACAAAAAAAAATAATGTGTTAGTTTTTGTTTCATTCGTTTTTTGCAAATTCGAAAATTCGGATTTTCAAATTTCCGAATTCCAAATTTTCTTAAATTTTTGGAATTCGGAAATTCAGAAATTCAAAATAAATAAAACAAAAAAGGACAAAAAAAAAAATTAAAAATTAAATAAAAAAAATAAAAAATCTGTAAAATTTTAAATAACTAACTAATCATAACCAATTATTAAATTATAGGTATTGGTATTTCCTTTCAAATTTGGCTGTTAGTGAACGTAACGAATTTATCCAAAGTTACGAATTATCTGAAATAACAAATGTCGCATCTAGAACAAATTGATTAATTAATAATAATAATAATGTTTCATTATTATTATTAGATCGTTACGTTCCATTTGTTTAGATGTGGCATTCGTTATTTCAGATAATTCGTAACTTTGGATAAATTCGTACAAGTTAAAGTTCACCAACAGCCAAATTTGAAAGGAAATTCCAATACCTATAAATTTAATATTATTTAGTTATTATTATTTAGTTATTTCAGATTTTAATTTTTTTTGAATGTTCTGAATTTTATTCTTATTTTCTAATTTCGAATTTTCAAATTTAGAAAATTCGAAATTCGGGAAATTGAAAAAATTTGTAAATTAACGAATTTGTCCAAATTTGTTAAAAAAATGGATTTGGAACTAAACGAATTGCACATGTCTACTAGATAGTTATTGGTGGATCTATAAGAGATCGTACAACAGATACATAAAGGCTGCTCACCTCCTCTTCTTCGCTGAAGAGTTCAAACATGTTCTCCATGTCGATGAATGAATTCTGAATCATCCTGTAACAGACAGATAAACATTTTGAGCAACACAGACATTCACATAGAATCTTCCCATTTTCAGATGATGGATTGAACAGTATTTTTTTTATAACCCAACACTGCTTTAAACTTCTCCACAATATTATCCCTGACCTGTCTTGTGTGTTCCTTGGCCTTCGTGATGCTGTTTGTTCACTAAGGTTCTCTAACAAACCTCTGAGGGCTTCACAGTACAGCTGTATTTACACGGAGATTAAATTACACACAGGTGGGCTCTATTTACTAATAAGGTGACTTTTGAAGGCATTTGGTTCCACTAGATTTTAGTTGGAACAAAAACATTTATAATTTTCCTTCCATTTGACAATTACCGTATGTGCCACTTTGTGTTGGTCCATCACATAAAATCCCCCCAAAAAATATATATTTTGATTTTGAATGGAACATGACAAAATGTGTAAACTTTCAAGGAGGTATGAATACTTTTTCAAGGCAGTGTGTATATAATATATATTATATATATATATATATATATATATATATATATATATATATATATATATATATATATATATATATATATATATATATATATATATATATATATATATATATATATATATATATACACACACACACACACACACACACACACACACACACACACACACACACATACAGTGCCTTGAAAAAGTATTCATACCTCCTTGAATACTTTTTCAAGGCACTAAAAATATAAAAAAGAGAAAGAGAAAGAGAAAGAGAGAAACACTGGCGAGCGGCAGGAGGGGTGGGGGACGTGACCTCCTGCTGCTTCTAAAAGTGATCCATCGGCTAATCAGCCACATGGATCGCTTTTACCAGAAAGAGAAAAATCGCTGGCTGAGAAAACAAAAAACCAAACAAATAAAAACACCAGGGTTATGGCCGATAGCTTCAGCCATAACCCCATAAACCACTTCAAACCCACAACTTAAATTGATGCTGGGGGGGGTCTTGAAGCAGTTGCTCTTCAAGCTTACAAAACGTGGTCTAACCCTTTAACTCTTATAAGTACTACGCCCTCATTTCTTTCACTGATGCCCTGGCTGGACTGTCTGGCATCTTGGATCTCAGTCCCGACAATGCCGTGTCCCGCACAATGTCCTGTGGTCAGGGGCTGCGAGTGGGCAGTCCCCCACATAATTAGAATTAGGTGTTAAAGCGGTGGTAAACCGCAGTTGATGGGGGGGATCCTCTCATAACCGCTGAGAGGATTGAAACCTTCCCCTGGCCTTGCTTCCAGGTTCGAATCCTCTGGGTACGAGTGGCTGGGGGCGAGATGATTTTACGGGCCACTGTTTACGGCACAGGCTCCGAGGGTCCGGGCACTTTATGCCGGACCTTCAGAGCACAAGCGCCGGTAATGTCACTGTGCAAGTTTAGGAGATATTCTCAGTACCTACAGGTAAGCCTTACTATAGGCTTGCCTGTAGGTACAAGTGGTAGAACAGACTTTACTACCACTTTAAACAGGCCGCTGATGTAGGTGGGAGGGACCATCCGGAGTCTGGGCGGGCCTTAGGAGGACTTTTGGTTGGGTTAACTGGTGTTCCAGGGACCGGGACTGAAATGTTAGCAAGTATAATGTTATAGACCCTGCATATCTTTACAGCCAAACAGAAGATGGTGTCCCTCTATAAAACAGATTCCAATAATACAATAAATCATTTGATCCTTGTATTATCTCATGGCTTCTCAGCACAACTTACCTGTAGTAGGTACCAAACCAGTTGAGTGGTGTGTAAAGTTGGATGATATAGGTGCCGAAAAGCACATAGTCACCAACCTGCAAATGCAAGAAAGAAGCAAGTTAGAGAGAGGATATCCATCTATATACACTAGGGTTGTCCCGATACCACTTTTTTAAGACCGAGTACAAGTACCGATACTTTATTTCAAGTACTCGCCAATACCGATTACCGATACTTTTTTTTAATGTTATGTGACAGTTTTCAAAGCAAAATACAGATTAGGTGGCACTGATATGCAGCACTGATAGATGGCGGGCACTGACAGGTGGCACTGACAAGTGGCTGGCACTGACAGGTGGCACTGACAGATGGCTGGCACTGATAGATGGCACTGACAGGTGGCTGGCACTGATAGATGGCACTGACAGGTGGCTGGCACTGATAGATGGCACTGACAGGTGGCTGGCACTGATAGATGGCACTGACAGGTGGCTGGCACTGATAGATGGCGCTGACAGGTGGCTGGCACTGATAGATGGCGCTGACAGGTGGCTGGCACTGATAGGGGGCATTTATGGGCACTGATGGGCAGCCATGAGGAAAGGCTGATGCGACGCCCATCTTGGTACTCCTTGCACTCGGCCAAAGCAGCACCGGCCATCTTGTTAAACTGGGTGGGCTGGGTGTAATAAGAAGATGTCTGCTGCTGGCTTACTGAAGCCGAGTGCAGAGTGTACCAAGATGGGCTTTGAGATGTCCAACCGCTGACATCAACACGGAGCGTCGCTTCCATTGTTCCTTTATTCCTCTCTCCCAGGTACATGTACTCGCAAATGCTCAGTATCGGGACCTCAGTATCGGTCCCGATACCGATACTAGTATCGGGACAACCCTAATACACACACACACACACACACACACACACACACACACACACACACACACGTATGACACAGGGACACGGTTAGTTATTTTAACTTACTTTAAACTTGTTTTCAGTGACGAAGTAGGCGCAGAGCAATGAGCCAGCCAACAGCCCCAGCCCAATGATAAGGTTCTGGGTCTGATTTAAAAAAGCCAGCGTAGCATTAACCTTCCACTCTGACACCTAAAAAGAGAGAAAAAAAACCACTGTAGAACATACAGTCCAATGAAGAAAACAGATTGAAAAATCAAACCAAAGGGGCTGTGTTGCATGGGCTTTGGGCTTTATTATTCTTGGGAAAAGATAAGAAGATAAAAGACAACACGTTTCTGGGGTTCACAGCTCCCCCTTCATCAGGGCTAACAGACAAGTTAATATAAGACAATATTAACCCCCTTTGCGCCCAAGGGTAAAACAAATCTTAAAGGGGTTGTAAATCCTCTTTTTTTTATTTTTCTAAATAACAAACATGATATACTTACCTCCACTGTGCAGTTTGTTTTGCACAGAGTGGCCCCGATCCTCAGAGATCAGTGACACTGTCACTAGGCAAAAATGGGCTTCCTCGCGGTTCTTCCTCTCGCGGGTATCCCTGCAGCGATAGAGTCCGCGGGACCTGCGACCCGACTCACGGAGCTTGCCACGGGCACGCGTGCCCACCTCTTAAAGGGCAACGTACAGGTACGCGATTCTGCCTGTACGTGCCCTTCTGCCGCAGTATATCTGCGTGAGGCGGTCGGGAAGCGGTTAAATAATGCATTAAAATTTAACCAAACCCATTCGATTTTTAGTACAGTAGACTAAAATGTACTGGAGATTTAAGTCGAGTAAAATACAACTAAAACAAAAAAAAAAAAAAAAAACATTCAGATGGCTAAAATACGACTAAATTTAAAATGGCATTTTAGTAAAAAAATAAAAATAAAATAAAAAATTAGGACTAAAAACTAAAATCGAAATTCGACATCAAAATGAACACTGCTGTGCACGAGGCCTTATGCCTGGTAAACACGGTCAGAAATTCCGACGGAAAATGTCCGATCGGACCATGAAAATCCGGCCGTGTGTGGGCTCCAGCGGACTTTTTCCGTTGGAATTTCCAACGGAAAAAATTTAAGATCCTGCTCTCAAATTTTCCGACAACAAAATCCGATCGGACTTTTTCCGATCGTGTGTAGAGAATTCCGACGGACAAAGTGCCACGCATGCTCAGATCAAATTACGAGACCAAAGCTATTGGCCACTAGCCTCTACGTAGTCCCGTTGTACGCAACGAACGTCACCACGTTCAGAATGATCAGATTTTCCGACAACTTTGTCCGACCGTGTGTATGCAACACCAGTGTCGGACAAAATCCGTCGGATTTTGTGGTCGAAAATTTCCGACCATGTGTATAGGCGCTAAATCTTACTTGGACAGAATCCTAACCAAAGCAAACTAATCCTGGCACACGGTGTATATGGCACTGACCTGGTACTTCAGTATGGCATCATTGAATCTGTTCACCTCATAGTCTTCAGCGTTATAATATTTCACCTGAAATGCAACAGACAGAAATACGTTAGTATTAAGGGCTCATTCCCATTGGTGTTCAGCCCCGCAGGCGCTTATTTACTTTTCTGTGCGATCGCTGAGCTGCATGCAGATATCTCATACAAGTAAATGGGAGCCCATCGTTTGTGCCGACTCACCCTGTACAGCCAAGTCTGACAAGTATGCAGGGATGGGAGCTCTGTGCATCTCGGGTTGTGCTCCCGTCTCTGCACACCTGCACAGGATTTCCCTTTCCTTATGTGATTCTAAGCTAGTGAAGTTCTCAGGCGAGATAAAAGACAAACATTGTAGCATTTTGTTCTTCTAGATCAAAAGGGATGAACTTTGGTCTGTAAATGAGGTAAGTTTAACCACGTAAAGAGGAACTTCAGTCGTTTTTTCATCTATTAAATCTTCTGCCCTTGTTGTTGTAACTTTGTATAGTAAAACTTTTTCTGCTAGTAACACCTTATACAGCCCACTTGCTGTGTCCTATCTGGTCATTAGCCTAGGATTATGACATCATGCACAGCTCTCACTCTCCTGAGAGACTTTGCTAGGAAGGGAAGGGGGATGAGTCGTAAGAGGGCCAATGAGAGCTGGAGGCGTGCCTCTGTGTAAATCCAGAAGTGAACAGGCAGCAGCTTCAGCTGCCCACACTTAAAATGGACACAATGGACAACCCAGAATTTCCTCACTTTGCAGGGATTTCTTCTCACTTCCTGTTTCAGCTATGGGACAGGAAGTGAAGGGAAACCCCCCAATGGGTTACAGATGACAGACAAAAAAATAAATAAAATAAAAATAATACTGATGGATAATAACCCTTACGTGAGAAAAATAGATTTGACTTCTACTTTAATAATAAAGTCAATATTCTCTGACGAGTTACTCATGAGAACGTCGGTTGGGGGAGCGCAGCTTCTGAGGTTTATACACCGCGGTGACAAGGCACACAATTGTTTGCAGAGCGATTTTATTTTCTTGGATATTTATTTAGATAATTACAACATGGTTACCATTGAAAACAGATTATGTGGTTAATGAGACAGTCGTTTCTTTGTATAGAATTATATTTTGTGGTTAGATTACGGCATTTCTTGGGAAATTACCAGAAATACGACTGGTAAAAAAAATAAAAATAAATCGCACAGGTAGTTCTTAGCAACTGACACACTGGATACATTGGGCTTGCTTCCAAAAACAATGAAAAAAGTCAATTATTATTATTTAAAAAAGGTACTTGTATAGCGTTGTCAATTTACATATACATTGTACAGTCACATCAGTCCCAACCCTCAAGGAGCTTCCAATCTAAGGTCCCTAACTCACATTCATTTACTGGGGACAATTTAGACAGAAGCCAATTAACCTACCAGCATGTCTTTGGAGTAAATGAGCTTATTCACCAGGGACAACCAATCAGCAGCATAGATAGGTTATCAAGTAGCAGTTATTGAGCTACAAGTAACTAACTTATCAATTATATTTAGAGATTTTTATAATATATAAATCCCTGTCGCTAGGCAGTCTTCCTAATCTGCCTCCTTCCTACTCGGTGATCTTCGGTCTTCTGTCCTCCTCCGCGATGTCTTCTGGGTAATGGGGTGCACTGTGTTCTGGGAACTGGGTGTTCCCTAACACAGCGCGTCCCATTCACAAAGCGCAGCAGGACTCGTGCATGCGCAGTAAGAAGCGGGCAGCGAAGCGGTAAAGGCTCCACTGCCTGTTTCCCTTATGAGGATGGTGGCGCTGGGACCGAATCGCCGAGGGACATGTCGCCCTGGGAGGGTGAGTGTACTTAATAAAAGTCAGCAGCTACTTTTTTTTTTTTAGCTGGTCGACTTTAAAAAAAAAAAAAAAAATTTCAGCTGAAACACCCCTTTAAAAGGACTTTGAACGTGGCATGATTGTTGGTGCCAGACGGGCTGCTCTGAGGGTTTCAAAAAACTGCTGATCTACTGGGATTTTCACACACAACAATCGGAGAATGGTCCGAAAAAGAGAAAATATCCAGTGAGCGGCAGTTGTGTGGAGGGAAATGCCTTGTTGATGTCAGAGGAGAATGGGCAGACTGGTTCCTGATGATAGAAAGGCAACAAAAACTCAAAATAACTACTCGTTACACCCAAGGTATGCAGAATACCATCTCTGGATGCACAACACATCAAACCTTGAAGCAGATGTTCTACAGCAGCAGAAGACCACAGCGGGTGCCACTCTTGTCAGCCAAGAACATGAAACGGAGGTTACAATTCGCACAGATCACCAGAATTGGACAATAGAAGATTAGAAAAACATTGCCTGGTCTGATGAGTCTCGATTTCAGCTGTGATATTCAGATGGTCGGGTCAGAATTTGGCGTAAACAACATGAAAGCCATGGATCCACCCTGCCTTGTATCACCGGTTCAGGCTGGTGGTGGTGTAATGGTGGGGGGGATATTTTCTTGGCACACTTTGGGCCCCTTAGTACCAACTGAGCATCGTTTAAACCCCACGGCCTCCCTGAGTATTGTTGCTGACCATGTCCATCCCTTTATGACTACAGTGTCCCCATCTTCTGATGGCTCCTTCCAGCAGGATAATACACCATGTCACAAATCTCAAATCATCTCACCACTGGACAATGAGGTCACTGTACTCCAATGGTCTCCACACTCACCAGATCTCATCCAATAGAGCTCCACACTCACCAGATCTCATCCAATAGAGCTCCTTTGGGATATGGTGGAACAGATGATTGGCATCATGGATGTGCAGCCGAGAAATCTGCAGCAACTTTGTGATGCTATCCTGTCACTATGGAGCAAAATCTCTGAGGAGTATTTCCAACACCTTGTTGAATCTATGCCACGAAGAATGAAGGCAGTTCTGAAGGCAAAGTAGGGTCCCAATCCGGTACTAGCAAGGTGGACCTAATTGAGTGTACAGTGAATTTATATACGGCATGGTAGACAAGTAATGACGCTCATGACTCCTGCTGCAGCTGTGGACTTGGTACCGGCTTCAAGGGCCGGCGAAGGGCTTACGTCACTTCCGGGGACACAGCTGTCATTTCTACCCTAGTGTAGCTGAGGATGCGGCTATCCAAAGACCAAATCTTTGAACAATTTTTTTTAGCAGGAAATGAGGAGGCCCCTCAATAAGAAAAGTTATAAATACGGATGGAAGATAAAGACTGGTTACATTCATCCGGGGCTCAGGCCCCATACACACTTTTAGATTTCCTGCAGATTTTGGTCTTCAGATTTACCAAAACCATATAATATGAAGTCAAACCTTGAAGCCTCGTACACACAATCGGACTTTCCAACAACAAAACCATGGACTTTTGTCCGAGGGGCGTTGGCTCAAACTTGTCTTGCATACACACGGCACACAATTGTTGGCCAACAATTACGAACCTAGTGACGTACTACGTGGTTTTTCAGCTCTTTAGCGCCACCCTTTGGGCTCCTTCTGCTAATTTTGTGTTAGTAGAAGCTTGGCGAGTGTTGATTCACGCTTTTCTTTTTTTTGCGTTAGGACGCTCGTCAACCAGACATGTTGCGGAATCGGAGGAGATAACGTGTTATTTATTATTGGCCTTGGAGTTATTGCTTTGACATTATTTTTTTGGGTTGAATAATGATTTGATTTGGTATATTTTCTATATTTTTGAATGCATAGAATGCACTTTTTGGTTAAGTTCTATTGGCAGATATCATGTCTAATTGTATTTGTTTTCTTTTTTTTAATGCACAATAAAAAAAATTGTGTAGAATAATACTTGGCTGTGTGTTTGACTTCAAATGACAGTTTGGGAGTCGGCAGTTACATTTTATAAAATACAATGTAAAACTAACAAGGGACACCAACATAGTTGTATCTTTGAT